>JARJLU010019236.1:0-18426 GCA_030272975.1 Sparidentex hasta | reverse complement strand
CACCCTCCCCCCTCATCTGACACTCAGCCCCCCTGCTCCACTCTGTCCCTCTCGTCTCTCCAGGTGAGAAATGAGTTGAGGAAGATGAAGGTGAAGAAGGCTACGGGTCCAGATGGGATCAGCTCCAGGCTCCTCAAGTCCTGTGCAGACCAGCTGTGCAGGATTGTGGGATATATATTCAACATGAGCCTGAATCTCCACTGCTGTGGAAAACCTCCTGCATGGTACCAGTACCAAAGATCCCTCATCCAAAAGACTTTAACAGCTACAGACCAGTTGCTCTCACTTCACACCTGATGAAGACCCTGGAACGGCTGGTCCTCGTCCATCCTTTTATGGACCCACTCCAGGTTGCATATCAACCCAGTATCAGGGTGGACGATGCCATCATCTTCCTCCTGGACAAATCACTGCCTCACCTGAAGAAGCCCGGTAGCACTGTGAGGATCATGTTCTCTGATTTCTCCAGTGCTTTTAACACTATTCAGCCTGCACTCTTGGGGGTCAAGCTTGAGTTGGCAGGGGTGAACCAACACCTCACATCCTGGATCCTGGATTACCTCACTAACCAGCCACAGTATGTGAGGACTCAGGACTACGTGTCGGACACAATAATCTGCAGTACAGAGGCCCCACAGGGAACGGTCCTGGCCCATTTCCTGTTCACCCTGTACACCGCAGACTTCTACCACCAATCCCCTCACTGCCATCAACAGAAGTCCTCTAACGACTCTGCTATCCTCGGCCTAATCAGGGACGGGGACAACAGAACCTACAGAGAACTTATTCAGGACTTTGTGGACTGGTGCTCGCAGAACCACCTCCAGCTCAACGCCGGGAAAACCAAAGAGCTGCTGGTGGATTTCCACAGGCACAAACAACCCTGCACACAGGTGAACATCCTGGGAACAGACATTGAGATGGTGACATCTTACAAGTACCTGGGAGTTCACATGAACAATAAACTGGACTGGACTGATCACACTGCAGCTACATACAAGAAAGGTCAGAGCAGACTGTATCTGCTGAGGAAGCTCAGGTCCTTTGTAGTGCAGGGGGCACTCCTGACCTCTTTCTATGACTCTGTGGTGGCATCAGTCATTTTCTATGGAGTAGTCTGCTGGAGCAGCAGCATCTCAGCAGCAGACAGGAGGAGACTTGATAAACTTATGAAGAAGGCCAGCTGCATCCTGGGATGCCCTCTGGACTCAGTGCAGGTGGTGGGAGAGAGCAGGATGATGGACAAGCTGTCATCTCTGCTGGTGCAGGAGTCCCGCCCCCTGCAGGACACTATCTCAGCACTGGGCAGCTCCTTCAGCAACAGACTGATACACCCTCAGTGTGTGAAGGAGAGGTATCACAGGTCCTTCCTCCCTGCTGCTGTCAGACTTTACAACCGGCACTGCTCCCAATAGCCTACAGACCTCACCCTGTTCCCTGCACTGTGCAGTATGTCTGCACAAGGTCACTTCAGTTTTTGCACTATCTGGTCAATTTCCCTAACACCCATATTTATTCCATATTTATTATCTGTATTTAAAATCTATGTATAAAAACAAAACAAAACAAAAAACTGCTGTTAATTTTGCACTATATCATGTAAATATGTATATATGTCTATTTCTTCCCTTTTTAATTGTATTGCTTATTTTTACTATTGTTCCTGTTCTTGTAATATGTTTCTGTTACTGTAACATTATGTCGCTGCTGTGACAAACACATTTTTGATTCTGATTCTGATTCTGATGACCTCCATGACACCAGCAGAGAATAAGAGTTCTTTGGTTCTGTAAGTATCCGTGTATTTGAGTTGGGGGTGGGCTGACAGCTGTGCACAGATTAAGGCTAAGATTTTCCTGGAGCAGCTCTAGCTGTGTGTGTGTATTTCATTACTGTGCTATTTGCTTGCAGCTCATGAGTGTTCATAGTATCAAAGTATATTTCTGCATTTGGAGTGCATGCGTAGATATTTTTGGATGGTAATTCTCAGAGTATTTCTTTCATCATGTCCAAATCTCCACAGCGCTGTGTGATCAATGCTGTCACTGTGAGGCTCAGGCTTCACTACTGTTAAGGGAAATTCCTTTATGTTTGATCCAATGATGGCAAAATCCATCAGGCCAGCAGTGGATTGTTAAATGAGACTGATTTATACACACATGGACCCAGAATCTGGGTTGCACTGCGCTGCTTATATACTATGAGGTCAAAAATTCTACATGAGTCATACATTCCTTATACAAAATCCATAACATAAACTGAGAGCTATCAAATATTATTCCTCACCCTTTTCTCCAGTGAACCAGGGCATCTGTCTGTTCCATCTCTATATACTTACATACAGTGGTGGTCAAAGTTTACATCCACCTGTAAAGAACATGTACAGATGCATCTAAAAAAAAAAAAATTGAATATCATGGACCATTAAGTCCATTTTCTTTCTGCAATTTAATTCATAAATTGAACCTTTTCATATATTCTTGATTCATTGACATAAATCTTTCAAACCTTTTTTGTTTTAATTTTGATGATTATGGCTTACAGCTCATGAAAAGTAAAAATCCAGTATCTCAAAATATTAGAATATTATATTATTTTGACCAATCAAAAAAAAAAGGATTTAGAATACAGAAATGTTGAACTTCTGAAAAGTATGTTTCTGTATTGTTGATGTATTGTAAGCACAGTAATACCAGTCAGCAAACCGGTTACTAGTCCTGCTGGAAAAATAAATCAGAATTCCGAGTGGCATGGCATGGAGATGATCAGCCTGTGGCACTGTTGAGGTGTTATGGAAGTCCAGGTTGCTTTGTTAGTGGCCTTCAGCTTGTTTGTATTGTTGGTTCTGGTGTCTCTAATCTTTAACATGACAACACCCCATAGACTCTCTGTGGGGTTCAGGTCAGGTGAGTCTGTACCATCATCCACACTGAATCCAACACTTGAGTGTGTTTTCATTCCACCAGATAAGTGTGCACAGAATCCCTATAACATTCTATTAAGTGACATATATTGAACTGAAAAAAGTGGGAAAAATATCCACAGGGATTAATGTTATTATCTAATAAATAAAACCTTACATTTTATTACCTCTGCCAGGGAGTTTGTGTTTCCACCGTGTCCTTTTGCTGGTTGGTGATACAAAAAAAATAAGAGTCTTATGTGAGAAATCAACATTCTTTGTCTTAAAATGTGTGGCCTTTCACAGTACATATCTTTAAAGGCTGTTTTCTCAAAATGACTTTTGTTTTTGCCAGAAATCACTGTCAGTAGCACTTACCTACACCTAATTTATGGAACATTTTATTGTTAAATAAAACAATAATTTTTTTTCATGGCTGTTGACAAAGTGTTCTGAATTATGGAGTGATGAAACGTGATAAATGTCAAAACAAAACCAAAAAATTAACTATAAAACATCTTTGGAATTGAAACAAGAATTTTCAATCTGCTGTTCAGATTTCTGTTCTGGAAATGTTGTAAAAAAAAAAAGAAGTACCCTACCCACCTGTTGCATCTCTCCCACCTGGCTTTCCCTTCCTACATATGGTTTTGAATGGGCCATTGGTGTTCAACTGTACAGTCTTATGATCAACTACTTTTAAAATCACGTGACATGAAGGACACGGAAAAAGACACGGAAGCCATCATTTCCAACCTCCCTATGCATTTATTAGAGATGATACAGTGTTGTCCTTTTTGACATTTATACAAAACAAACAGAAAACAGGACAGCAGCTTCTTGTTCATCTCCATACTGGCTCCAATGTCTGTTCTCCTGTCCAATGTGTGGGTGACTGTCCTCAGATGGACAAGAGCGTGAGTGTGTCCGGTGACAGTTGTGTTGTTTTATCAGAAGATACTTGACATGTACTGGGTCTGAGGGTGTAGCGCGCTAACTGACTGAGGTGCTTATCCCCCTCTCACAGTAAAACTCAACCCACACTGGGTTTTAAATATCTCTGGTCCAGGGCTGTACTGTATGATGACATCATGTCAGGATCACTGTATACAGCTGTTTAAATATTTATCACTGTTGAAATGGTGAAAACACTTTCGATTGATGACAAACAATTACAAAGCACATTTTATACCACACAATACTGTTAGCAGCTGGTTAAGGTCACTTTACATTACATAAGTCAATTTACTAGTCATGGTTGGTCCTGTGTCCATGAAAACATTTGTATGTTTTCTGTGGTTCTGAGCTGATGATGATATAATGATGTCATCAGGCTATAAACAGAAATGAGAAGTCCCAAACTTCAGAGGTGACTGTAAAAGATATTTACCTGGCAGGAAGGGTATCAGCTTATCTCAACCACATATTCTAAAATCCGTCTCTGCAATACTACATCATCAGCATATCACTTTAGGCTCACATTTGTCTCTACAGACAAATTCAATTAGCAGACCATTTCTTAGAATAAAAATGGTCAGCATTAGAAACACATCGTCTCTTAGGAAAGGCCATCAGTCGCACATATTTTGAGCTTTGTGGCTGACTAACTTTGTCCATCAACTTGTATAAACACACCTGATGCTACATTGCTCAAATAACTTAAGGTCCAATCATACAACCCAACCTTTGCCCAGCAATGTGTTGTGTGGTTCTCTCCATATGAGAAAACATGGATTATAAAAAAAAGAATCAGCTATGTGGTGAAGGTTAACATTAGGGATGTTATGATTCTCCAAATCGTCAATTGATTGATTTTTGATTTAAACATATTTTTCAGCACTGACAGCGATACTTTTGTTAATCCATCATATCTGGATTAGCTATGGTCTATATTTGTTACAAAGTTCAATTTTCTAAAATCCAAAACAAGCCCTGAAAATAAATCAATAATCCCCAAATAAATCAATAAAAGGATCTCAGAGAAAGGAAATAAACCAAACATTGCACTGTCAGTTACTTTTGTAGCAGTCAGTTGATTGTCTTTGTGCACACAGGACAAGGGTCTGAAAGTGCAGCTGCAGGCTAACACTACACTGGCTGTGTCACCTTTGAAGTTTTGCTTTGTTTTCTTTGGACGCATGAAAGAAGGTGGAGGTTGGGAGAAAAATGAAATATAAAAATAGCAGATCCGGCTTAAAATTAAGAGTTCATTTTGATCCATTTCAGATTTAAAATTGCAATAATGACGCCCTTGGTTAAAAGCAGGTATCTAAAGTAAAAAAAAAAAAAAAAAAAAAAAAAAGAGGAGAATGGAGGGAGACCTTTGCAAATGTGGAGTTCAGTTAATGATCATTCAAAAACCATCTTTACCTCAGTGAATATTCATTGATTCATAAAGCTGTCTCCTCCCTAGGATGTCAGTGTGGGGCATAGCCTGGACCTCTCCTGGGCTTCAGTCATGTACTTAAACACATGATATTTACATTGACCGTCTTCATATACAATCCATTTTTAAGTGTCTGTCACAACAGTGAACAGAGTTGAAAACTGTGAGGATAAAGGGGATAGCACCACCTCAACTGTTGGCTACACCTGCAGGTATGTGTGTGTGAGTAGCAGAGACATGTGGACCAGGATATGTACTGTCTGCTTCACGCTCACAGCCATGTTGTTGAACATATACAACTTCTTTTGAAAACCGACTGCTTTACAATCATTCTTGTGTACAGATGAGGTTTCTGTGTGTGTCTGTTTGACTGTGCATGTTAGTCCTGTATCCAGTCATACACTCACATCCACACAGTCTCATCCTATGAGTTTCTGTCCTCAGATTAAGGCTGTCTGACCTACTGGTCACCCAGTCCTCTGGATCCTCAGCAAACTGATGAATACAGTGTCAGCCCCTGTCCATCACACATTGAGGCTGAAGGCTGTCCAGTGCTCGAGGAAGATTGGCAACAAATCAGCAGTCCAGTGGTAGCCTTCTCCACCAACAATTAGAGAGAGGTCTGTAGTGGAACAGGAGGAGTAACCAGGAACATCGGCTGCAGCTCTTTTAGTGTGTGCTGCTGTAGGTTTCAGATCAGGTAGTCCAGTCTAATCAAGAGCCACATGTTGGCTCACCCACAGACTCCAGTCCCGGCTTTCTTCTCTGTGGCGTGTCTGTGTGTGAGTGTGTGTGTGAGCATGTGGCCTCAGCTCCAGCTTGTGCTCTGGAGTTCTTGCCGAAGCCAGGACGGAAGCGGTTGACCCAACCGGTTCAGCAGATGCAGCAGCTCCATGTTGTGCTCACGGTAGTACTCTGCCAGGAAGGCACGTGACTGCACACAGACACACACAAAGATGTTGGTCAGATCAGAAGAACTAAAGAAAAATTACCTGTTATAACACACAGAAATTAAATGTACAACGATCTACTTCAGTGTCTTTGCATAAAATAACCTCAGTATCATGGTGGAGATCCTCCAGTGCTGTTGATATGACCAGAGTCTCCTCTGTTGCTGACATTTTAAAGAATAACCTTTAATAATCTTTAAAAACTGATCACAAATCTACCTTTACATTTTTCTAATGGCTCAGTTATTTTCTAAAACAGCTGGATAATGTTGTTTAACAAACATTACACAAACAGAAGGAAAAAGAGCATTTATTGAGGACAATTTTCAGCAGCAGGTTTGATCCACATTTGTAGCTCTACTACAACGCTTCCTGAAGTGTTCGCTGCAGCCCCCTGGTATGCCTTAGGACAGGCCGAGATGCCAGAACATATGTTCACATCCACTTTTAATTGCACAATTTAATAATATTTATTTATACATCAGAAAAAAATGCACCATTTATTTATTTGTATCTGAAGTTTTCAAATATATAAAAAACAAAGAAAAAAGTAATAAACATAACAGCCACCTTATTAAAACTCATACTACATACTAAACTAAGTTTCCAGTGTTGTCATGGTGCCAGAAAAAACATGACATGCTGATAAGAGTGCATGGTGAGAACTACTCAGTTTAGGACTTAATGGACAGGGTGTGGCTGTTTGTTGAATACTGACCTAAAAAAATGGCTTTCTCACAGGTTTTCTACACAGACGTAAGTTGAGTATTGATTTTAAGGGGAGACAGGTGCTTAATATAGGTTGGCCACAACTTGGAGGCGAGTTAACTGTTCTCCAGGTTACGTCACATTCTGAGATCGACACTTCTCCACTGGCAGGACTGTGATGACCAGGAAACATCTGCTAACACGAGTTGTTCAAAAACGTTCTTTTTAGTAAACTCCATATACACAAACAATGTTCTCAATGCTCGTGTTCATGTGTAGAGACCCTGGTGATACTACCTGGTGAACCACAGCCGGCAAGATGTCGTTTAAAAAATGAAACACAACCACTGTCTCTTCTGTTACTCTCTAGCTGGGACAGAATATAGACACTTGTGTTGATTTTTACAACCAACAACAGAGCCGATGCACGTCTAACTCTGAGTGACGACATTGTGAAACACTGCTGTCTCACTGCTGGACACACTGAACTTCACCTCAGGGATGAACGCCCTCCCTCCTGGATTTTTCCTATCATCACACAGAGGAGATCAGCCTATGATAATGACTCATTATGTTATGTAACGAAAGGAGCAGATTCTGAACAGCCTGTAGGAGCGCCGTGTTACCAGTGCAGAGACCATGCAGGAATAGTTTGCTTTCCTCAATCTGGGAGTTGGCAGGCTCAGGGAGGACCAGCTTATATATGTAGAGACCAGAGAAAACGTGTATTTCATAATATGGCACCTTTAAAAGTGCCTTTTTCGTCTTAATTATGCTTTTACATGAAAGCATTTTGGCAAGAGTTTCACTTAAATCAGATATTTAATCTTGATTTTATAGTCTCAATTCTTTTAACCACTATGGTGAGGTGCTGCAGTTTACACATGTATTCTAATAAGTAAGTGGGGCAGTAAAACAGTGTTTGTGAATAAATAACGTGTTTCATCCAGTGCAACAGTGTAGTTTTTTAGTAGGATACAATACTCCATGGATTGTGTTGACAAGAGGACAACTATAGAAAACTACCAGATGTACATTTATATTTTCCAGCTTAGCTCTGTGTGTTTACACAAATTGAGTAACTTGCAAGGTGATGAGGTGTAGCTGTACCTCAGAACTCATCTCCGGGTACTTTCTGCCTTTACTCTTCCCCAGACATTTGGCTCGACCTGCTTCCACCCGCTGACACCAGAAACCTTTGCTGTCATCATACCTGTATAAACATGATAATACATTAAAACACCTTTCATGTGTGGTACATGTGCATTTTCACAAATATATATATACACACACATATATTTTTTTGCCTTGTAGTGTGTGTGCGTGTGTGTGTGTGTGTTACAAACATTAGAGCCTGGGTGTAATTGAAGAGGGGAGTAACTCCGAGAAACCTCTGGATCCCCTCCATCACCAGTGCTGGGTTGGACCGCAGCAAGGCCCCATCCACGATATGCAACTACAACACACACATTAGTGTCATACATCACTCATATCTGGACAATCTGGACAAGAAAACCGAATTACTGGGTTAGTCCGACTATGATAGGATTTTTTAGATGCACGTACACACCTTAGCCTTACTAAAATCGGACCGGATCGGATTAAAACACCTAGATTATTCGACTGATAGTCGCATTACTCCTGCATGTATATGCTCCATCAGATTGGATCAGATTTTTGTGTTCTGCGCAGGCTTGAGATTTTTTTCCTGGGGCTGTGAGCCGGAAGTAGAAGGTTGGCGGCGGCGGCGGCTTTCCTTCGAAATAACCGCAAGCAAGAGCGCCATTGTGCATCTAGTTTGTGTAATTATCATATATGCCATTTACAAAATGTACAAAGATGTAGCTTCGTCTCGCTCTTCGTACGCCATCTTTCTCGAATGCGAGGCAGCTGGTGATGTAAAGAGGTCTATTACCACTAATTGAAATGGGTACAGTGCCACCTAGCACACCGGTAGCGTACATGCTTCGGCCAGTAATTCAATTTTCTCAGCAGCATGTATACTTGGACAATTGCAGTTGTCTGATAAAGCAGCATAGTCGAACTATGGCTGTAATCTGACTAAGATGTGCATGTAAACGCACTGATTGAAGTATACAGGACCACACTAATGTCCACCTGCTCCAGTGTTTGCTACCTGGCTGGGCTGGTAGTGTTGCAACCAGCGCTCCAAGTGAGTAGCGTAGATCCCAGGATGAAGGCAGCGCCTCTGAAGGGCTTGCAGGTCCCTGGGGGCTGAAATGCCTGCAGTCACCACTGCATGGAAAGTGTTGTTGAGGGCTGCAGGGTCCTGGTGGGCCCTCTGGTGCTGTGGGTATCACCAAACAAATAAACAAACAAACAGTCAGTCAGTCAAGAGAATTACAACTGCTTTGAGGAACCTGAACAGCCTGACACAGAACTGGAAGTGTGTAGTAGAGTGTGGAAATTTCTTGATTATAAGATGCATCCCGTAGCAGACTCTGGAAGATGATGCAGAGACGGAGCTGTACAATAAATTTAAGCTGCGACATTGCTCCCAAGCTTTTAATTGTGGACGGCCATTAGGCCAATGTTACTTATGTAGGAGGTATGTTGGAGGGAGGCAGAGATCATCTGTGAGTGATAAAAAAAAAAAAAAAAAAAAACCCAAACCCATCTTGTATTTTTTCAAACAGACATCTTATGGCACATGCCGGATTTTATGAACTACCTTGGAAGAACGAACTGGACGAGACCCACGCTGAGCACAACAATTACTAATCACATTAGCCATTTTACCTGAAGCTAACGTCTGTGGCCATTAATAAGAACTGTTAGAGCAGCCCAGCTAATCAGCTGAGATCTGAGGAGGTCCCTTGCTGTCTGACTCTGAGAGAGGTGTATGCAGCAGAGTCAACAAAGGCCTTTTCTTAAACCTGTCATGTATAAATAATATTATCTTTTTTTGTAATGTTTATGATTTGATTTTGATCATGCCATTGAGAATTGTTTTGCATTTGAATCATTACAGATTTATCATAATTGAATCAAATTGTGGGCCAGTTAAGCTTCACACCTCTAGTGTGTACAGTCTTGTAGAGCGTGTGCTGGTTCTCACCTGGTACCAGGAGTACGCTCTGTCAGACGGGTTAATGAAGACTGCCAGGATTTTGGCTCTGGGTAGCAGGGCAGCAGCTCTCTTAGGAGCCACCTCTGTGTCAAAGTAGTTGGCACTCTTTTCAAACATGAAGTCTGTGCTGACATTAGAAGGGAATGGGAAGAAGTCCATGTACCTGAGGAGAACACAGATAAAACAAGTGCTTGTTAGCTAGGGTCTAAAAAAGTATTCAACCCCAGCCCATTTCATTTTATTGTGTTTCCATATAAGGGCACACTCACACTTGGCCCAGTTGCTTTGTAACGACCCGAAGAGCGACTGTCCCTCCTCCCCAGTGCTCCGGCCACAACAGGGCCTGAGCATGCTTACCTCTCATATATATGTCATCATGCCTTAGCGTGGTCGCAGCACAACAGAGCAGTTCTAACTTTACTGGCTTTGAAGCTTATTTTGTGTCATTTGGTCACAGAGGTCCCTCTCACATTCCAGGATTTCTTGATAATGCATACATACATGAATACATATACATGTACACAAACACAGCTTTCTAGATTAGAAAGTAACAAAACCTGCCTTTTTATTAAAACAACGTTTCATAGCGCTGAGTTCATGGTTTCTACGTCAAATTGGGAATCTTAGTTTCTTTTTGTTGTGGACAGTAGCCAGGCTGTCCCATTTTTGCTTTAAAAAAAAAAAACATCTGATGAAAAGAAAAAGAAGTAGAAAAAAATGTAGAAATCCAAATTTAAGGCATGTTGTGTTCAACACTATCTGAGGGCAGAGTCCAGTGTATGGTAGTGTTATCTTTACCAGTCAATTCCATTGTCATAGTTTGCTCCACTGAAGAATTGGATCTCCTCAAAGGTGGTGGTGCTGGGGAAGGAGCTGGTGACTGCTGGATGGAGGCTCAGGAATGAATGAAGCGCTGTAGTGCCTTATGAAAGAACAAGACATATTTAAAAATAAAGACCGATATGCTTACACTACACAAAATATATTTGTATATGTATGTATATATTAGGGCTGTCACACACACGTACGCACGCACACGTGCGCACATACAGAATGATACCTGTTTTCTGTGGTCCAATGACAAGGAATTTGGGGAGTCTGTCACAAGTCTTTTCTTTAGACCAGATATCTTTGTGTCTCTTGTCATGACAAGGGTTCTGGAATCAAATAAAAATAAAACAATACATCTGGCTCATTGCATTTGTTTTGCTGTGCACAAGATATCTTTGCTTATCAGTATTAGCAAAATCTGTCACTCAAATAGTCACATGCCCCCTTTAATCTGAACTGTTAGCATGAATAAAGGCTTTTTAAACCCTTTAAATAAAAGTTTGTTGGGGACAAAATGCATTTTTCTCAACAGCAAATTAGATGTACAGTGATGAAATTATGATTTCCAAAAACAACATGAATATACTGACCTGCCAGAGTGGGTCTCTCTCCTCAGGGAAGATCTGAAAGTACCTCTCAGCGAGCTGGACCGGGGGCAACGTCTGCAGCTTGAGGTTTGTCCAACACTGGACAAACTTCACCAAGGACTCAAACGTGTACAGACCCAGCCGATCATTGCCATAGTTGGACAGGTGGGTCATGAAGATACTGATCTGGATTGAGAGCACAATGTGCTTAGTTAGTTTAATATTTACTTGGAGCTATTGTCAGAGCAGCAAGTCCCCTCAGCTTAAAACAGCAGGCTTAGACAAATTAGCTAGACAATGACCAACTGCTTTTAAGTGCGAAAATGATTAAAAATCTTGGTGTTACAAATAATTTAAAAATAAAAATAAATAATTTTAGCAGAATAATTATCATAAAGTAAGTCACACAAAAAATATAAAACTACAGTGACATTTAAAGATGCTATCTATTATTATCATTATTAATTAAATAACAGTATTATTACCATTAAAAATAACAAGTCAAAAAATGACTGCATACCACAAGTAAAAATGCTGTATCTAGTAAATGTAATTGTATGTGTGCTGAGTGTATGTGTGTACACAAGAGCTGTTTTTAAGTCTTCAGTCAAGTCTAAAGTCTTGGAGACTTGCAAGTCGAAGCAATTAACATTCAGTTGCAAGTTATGAATACAAGTATCTGTGTGTGTCCAATATTTCAGCCTGAGGGGTCAGACTTGAAACAGCTTTAAAAGTGAAAACAATAGATAGAACTGGAAGTCGAGTTTAACTAGCAGCTTTTGCCAGAAAAACAAACAGTTCTATGGCTGCCTAAACTTGATTTCAAGGGTCAGAAACTCTTCAGACTGAAATCTTTTTACTGGCCAAGTCATATTCCCCATCTCCAATTTGTGCAGGGGTGGCCTAAGTGTTAGCAAAGCGAGCTTGTGACTGGAGGATGGTCAGTTAACCCCATCCCCTCCAGTAGCACTGCTCAGCGGCCAACAGATCAGATGGTGGTTTTCCTTTGCAGCTTACAGGTTTAGCTTATTGCCCATATTGCTACACTGCACTAATTATTCAAAAATGTTTTAAATGTATCAATTTAACAAAAATGCAACAGGGTCTCCTGGATGAATTCAAAAGTACTTGTTTTCGCTGGCATTACTCAATTGCAGGCAGCCCACTCACCTGGGCCAGTAAGCCACACAACACACACGCTTCAGCCCCAACTGGCAAACAGCCTCCAAGAAAGATACCTGATGATCTGGATGGCCAGACCATTATCTAACTGAATATATGGCCTCTATAGATTCAAATTGATGGAAATGTAATCCCTGCATTCAAGTTTCATGGCAGATGGTTCCAAGTCAAGTCAAAAGTGCTCATTTTGGTGAGTCTAAGTCTTAAGACTACAGACTCTGGTGTGTGCATGGAGAGTGGTTTCCATACAGGGTTTAGGAGGACAGTGAGAAAGAGTTCTCCTCCTCTGATGCTCTTGTCCAGCTCCTTTGAACCTCCTGGGTATTCATTGTAGAAGATCGTATGGGTGAACAGCCCACAGGTCTGCCTCGGCAACACCTAAAACACACAAGGTGATGATGAGTTGTCTGGTATATATTTGTATGACTGAGTTGTTTGTTGTCCATCTTTGTGCACATTTTTACAAACTGTTCCACACTGGTCACATTTTAACTGTTGCCAACATTGTTTTAGTTTAACCTGGGCTGATCTGCAGGATCACAACTGTGGATGAGCTGAGCATTTTTCTGATCAATAGGTACAGCTATAAAGCCTTATCTGTTGTTGATAGTTTGTTGGTTATTTAGTACTGTTTCCTTAAGAGACCCCCTCCTATTTTCCTACATGGAGTTTGCCTGTGAAAGCAATCAATAATCAATAAAGATGATGACAACAACTCAGTTTGACTGTATATGAGCAAAATGCTCTATTTAACTGAAGAAGAAAGCAGTGCTGTCTCTGTGTGTCTTATGTGGTGCACAGATCTCAGCCTTCTAACTGGACTGGATATATGGACTATCAATCTGATTAATATCAGATGTTTTTGCTACTTTTAGACGTACAGTCTCAAACTGAGGTGTGATCAGGTGCTTTGCTGGTGCATCTCTGAGCTGCAGAAAGCATTTGCAGTAATAAGATAGACTGTTGATCTAAACTCAATGTTGCAGTGTTTTACCTGCTACATAGAGGGCTCAGTATTCATATAGTGAGATGCACCTTCATAGGCTTGATGATCAGAGGCTGTTTTCAGTCATTGAAAGGTTTCCTTTCCATGCACATAGTAATTCCACTGTAGTAAACATTATGACTCATTTAAACAACAAAACTAAATCTGTGGTTACAGATTTAACAGGAGATCGGGAGACTTCAATAATCATTGAGGTTAAACTATACTCGGGTCTCATACGTGAAAGCGCGAGGGGGAGATGCACTGCTGTTCTGCTGCTGGGGTCCACTGCAGGTTATATGTTTCTCAGCAAAGATTAATTATTTCACCCACCCACAGCCCATCCCCTATTAATCAGAATGATAGTTCTTATGACCTGTCTGGTTGATTAGATCAAGTTGATCAATTAACTATTGATGCACACAGAGATGCATGGCAGCGCTCCTCCTCCTGAAGAAAGACAGGACTGTCAGTGGCTGTGCTGAGTTGCTCGTATCCATTGTGCCTCTAGCTGACCAATGACAAGAGGGTGCACGGATTGTGAATCTGACAGCACGGTTTACATATCTGTTACCAGGGATTTCCACAGTCATTTTTTATTTCCGCTATGTAGCCCTAGTGGGGATTGCACTTGAAACACTACAACCGTGCAGGGTTTTGTTTGGTGAAGTTTTCTTAAAAACAAAACTATGGAGACCTGGAGGTGACATGGATGGTTTTCTGTCACAACTTTCACACGGATATGATTCTATATGCACCTGCATCCATTGTTGTTTGTCCTGATTGCCATTAGTCAAAGCTGCAACGCTATTTCATAAATTCAATATAACCAAACCATTATTAACTTGACAACTCCTCCATTATCATGGATAGCATAATAGCTAATAAAACATACACCTGAATACTCATTGTGTATCATCAAAATACCTGTTTTTTCATTTCCAACAAAAGATTTTGCTTGAAGGACAGATTATTCCCTCAGCAAAAGGACTGAACCTTGCCTAATAAGTTTGGACTACACTATACTGCTGCACCTGTACACCATGTTCCTGTACATGTGAATGTGCAGGCTTCTCTGTTAACCTAAGTTTCATTTTTATTCATATTGTGAATCTGATGTGTGTGTAATATACAGCATATTATGTTATTGTGTATTCAGCTTAAGCCACAAACCCTGCCGTGCAATGTTTTCACAGAGCTATTTTCTGCTCAGCTGTCACCACACAGCTGTACAGAACAGGACATCTAAGCTGCAGAGCTGCAATGTTTCATTCTCACTTCCAAATGTTCCCTTATGTTTTTTAAAAAGTGCTTCAGCGTTGAAGGCATTTGCTGATGAAAACATTATTGCAATGCAAGTATTGACCAAGGGCTGTGGACGGACCTGGATCCCATTGTGGATGAAACCACGGCGGTAACGAGCTGGCCTCAGATGCGGGTATTCCTCAGTGCTGGTCACCTTGATGCCCCACACAGACTTCCAGGCCTCATAGAGCTGACTGTGAACTGGATAAACCCCAGAGTGGTGTGGAGCCACTGCATAGCCCATATCTGTGGGGATGCCATGCTCCTGGAGAGGGCAAAGGGTTGAGAGAAGACAGGATGATGGCAAAAGCGGAGGTCAGGAGAGAAAGAGTAAACGGGTAAGAAAGCTGATTCTCAACCCCCATGGAGGTGGTTAGTGTTCGTATAAATGACCAACAATTCTTAAGACTTTCACTTCCAAGGCGGTTAACACAAATGACTGTAAGAGGTCGATTGAACAAAAAAAAAAAAAAAAAGAGAAAAGATCAGACTACTCTATTAAGCAGACACTCCTGTTAGCCACCACACAACAGAGGAGCTTATAGTATGAGGATTTTTCCTACAAGCTCCTCTATTGGTCATATAGCCACATATGCCTTCCAATCTCCACGTAGCTTTAAGAAAGTCGTGTAACTACACTCAGTGGTGCTGGTCATGTCTGATGTGTGCTAGCGGTGCTAACCTGAGCAAAGATCTTGTTCAGCCTCATTTGTTCAGCCAAGACGCTGACGTTGTGAAAGAGGTGAGGCTGCATGTGGCTCCACATGTGAGGAAACCACCAGAAATCCATTCTGTGTTGCAGCAGCATGTCGTCTCCCCGATCCTCCTCATCAGTCCCTGCAAACGGACACATGCACGCACACACATACACACACAAAGTATAGGCAAAACTTTTGTGGCCATATCTACATTAAACACTGTCCCTTTGTGAGCAATAAGGTATTGGGTCTGTGAAAGACAATAGTACTGCTGTCAGATTGGTACTCAGTATTAGCAGATACGATACCCTGAGATGACAGAGCTGAATTGGAATTGGTCACAATAACAATGATCTTGATTTGTTCTTTCTCTTTTTACACAAAGAGTAAAACTGTACTAAATAGGGGTGGAACGGTTCATCAAAAAAATCCATCCCGTTTGGTACGCTTGTCACGGTTCGGGGCGCATTTGTACAGTTCGGTTCATAGGCACGCGCAACCTCTTTTTCTCATTTAGTAACAAGGCGAAACGTGTACACTCCAGAGCAGCAGGTGGCGGGACAGAGCTGGATGCTAACCACCAGTAAACAAGAGGAAGACGCGAATTGGTGTGGCAGATAGTAATAGAGTATCTTTGGGTCAGCTGTGGAGACGTTTGTGGGCGTGGGGAGTGGAAAAGAGTCGCCAGCAGCATATGTATAGATATCTTACCTGTATAGGTCTGCTGTATGGGACCACTTTGCATTTAGAGTGACCTACATGACGACGGTATGAACGTTTTTGACAAAAGTGCGACAGTGTGCAGGCATTGTGCCACACGTGTTGTTTATGCCAACAGTAACACGACTAACATGTCAGCTCATCTGTGAAGATATCATCCCGGTGAGACAACTGGCAGCGCAAGTTGGAAAGAGAGAGAGTAGACAGGACAACTTCTGCTCCACGCAGCTTTTAAACAGCCTTACAGTGATGAGTCAGACGGAGCAACATGTCTAATGAAAGGAATAGGGTAAGTGGGGTAAGATATGCAGCCTTTTGTCATGGAGGAAGGTGCAGGATTTTTTTGTATGATTAAAACACTCGAGCCACGATATGAAATAAAACCCCCTCCTGCAGACACCTCAGCAACACGGTAATTCCTGCACTTTATGAAGAGACCCGACGGGGAGTTGTTAAAGAGCTTTCTGACATAGCCTATGTAGTGCTTACTAGTGACAGATGGACCTCCAGGGCTACTGAAAGTTTCCTGACTGTGACTGCCCATTACATTACATTAGTGACAGAGAATAACTATTTGTTCTCAGCATTTGTTAAAGATAACTTTCTTTGCCAAATAAATGAAAATGTTGGAACTCTTGCAGTGCCAGAATCTACCTACTTTTAACCTAAGACTGTCACAATGATGTATCAAATGTCAGACTGCCTCATTCTTTAAGTTTGAACCTGACAATACAAGACTTAATTGATTTTTTTAACGATCAGCGTATACCGAACCGAACACCGTGACCACAAAACCTTGATATGAACCGAACAGTGGATTTTGTGAACCGTTCCACCCCTAGTACTAAAACATTTCAGTGGATGAATGTAAAATATATTATTTTAAAAAAATCACTGATTCTTACAATCACAATGTTACATATTCCCATGAAATATTTTGCAAACGTTAAGACATACTAGTCCTGAATGATGCCAATAGTGATGTATATTTAAACTTTGCTGTCTACAAAAACAAAGGCAAAGTTCAAAAGCTGTTCAATGAGAGAATGTTTTAAATAGAAAGCTGTGCTATGCTGTCAGATATTCCATACCTGTATGATAGAACTTTCCAGAAAATCCCAAGTTGAAGGTGAAATTAGGAACCAGAGCTCTCAGCTTGTTTTGAGTGTTGAGCAATGCCTGTTAAAGGAGGAAAAATACACCCAAAGTTAACACTGACTTGATGAAACATTATCTTATTGTTTATTTTCTTTACAGTACGAGGCAGTGATGCTCATGGGAATAGCAGTCTTGATTTCTAGAAAAAAAATTCAAACAGTACCTTTTAGTTTTTTCAACACTGCCTACAGTTATTATTAAAGAGTATTAAACCTGCAACAGCTCTTACATTTTAAGTAGTCCTATAGAGAGGACTACATTTGGGCTCATTGGTTAAAGGAAAAAACACTTTTCACACCACTCAGGTCATTTTTTTCTGAATTCTATGCATGCGGTATATAATCCTTGGTTATAGTGACCAGCAGCTGTAAGACAACTTTTCACAATGCATTCAGGTATAACATTTCCCACAACTCATTTAGGCAATGCTACAAAATCAACTACATCAACTATAATGTTAGTAGTAAGTGATTTTCAACACAACCATAGTATTCTCTTTTTCTCTCACTAACACACAGTGTGTGGCCTATGAACATTAAAAACTAGTGGGCAATATGGGAGGCAAGTAAAGTTAATGTCTTATCATACATGGTCTCTTGTGTTACTATAGATGATTAAGGCTCACTCACCTCCACATCTGAAACCTTCATACGGGTTCCCTCTTTGCCAACAAAAATATCATCCACGTCAACCAGGATGTGGCGGTCCAAGGACAAACACAGTCTCTTTCCTGTCAGGTAGGCAATGGCATCTACAAACACTAGCTTGTGAAGCCAATAGTTGAGATTATTCCCAAACAGAACGCGTTGAATGCCATCGTGGAGCCCCAAGTCCTGGACCACTGTGGCGTGGAGGGCCCTCAGGGGGCTGGGTCCAAAATGTGCCAGTACCTCAGAGGACTTGGTGCTGGCCAGAAGCACTGG
>JARJLU010019235.1:488-15890 GCA_030272975.1 Sparidentex hasta | reverse complement strand
AGAAGGTCCAAATACTGCAGAATGAGTCAGAGACAGAGTTTCACAGAGTTTATAAAGTGTCTCCAACTCAACAACTCACTAAACTGACACATTTGTTAAGGGAGTCTGGGGACTTTCTCCACGGGGACAAAGAAGTCGCCTATATTGTTCCTGTTTAGTGTCTTTGTAACATGTGACATGTTCAGATCAATAACATGTTTCTTCTTTCATAAATGGAGTGTAAATGGTGAAATCAGTGTAAACAGTGTGTTCAAACAGCTGATCAGTGTTGGCAGGTAAGACTTTAGCACTTTAGACACAGAAGCAGACAGGCTGGTACAGACATGCTGCCACAAACTGACACTTTTTACAAGGAGACAAACAACTTCAGCTTCGGGTTTAATGCTGAATTTACAACAAGGACACAACGAGTCAGAATCTGCCAGAGACACAGTTTCACTACGTTATAAAGTTTGTTTTAACTCAACAACTCTTAAAATCATTACATTTGTTAAGGGAGTCTGGTGATGTGGTGTTACTGGTTACAACTTTTAAATCCACCTCCTCCTCAGTTCTGCATAGCCCCCTCCTGTGAAAGGTTAAAATACATATTGACTGTAACTGGACCTGTCCGTCGGAACCAGCTGCAGGCTGGATGTTAAACATCCATCCGAGGTGATCTGGTGTTTGATGGACGCTGAGGACGTTTCAGGGGAGGTTAAACTCCAGCAGCCTCCTTTCATGACTGAGCTGCAGCTCACCGCGGGCGTCTGTCCTCCACCCACACAGCCCTTTGAAGTGCAAACGGAGGCTTTCGACAGCACTTTTCACCTCCATCTCTGGGCACCGCAGAGACGACGGTGTGAAAGTGAGTGCCAGATTGATTGCATCTCATGTGTTCGCAATAAAAATACACTCGTCTATTCCCTTTCATGTGAGGGATGTTTCACAGGTAAATGTGTGTGTGAGAAATTTCAGATTTGACTGAGCGGTGC
The DNA here is from genome assembly GCA_030272975.1 of Sparidentex hasta. Taxonomy (NCBI): domain Eukaryota; kingdom Metazoa; phylum Chordata; class Actinopteri; order Spariformes; family Sparidae; genus Sparidentex; species Sparidentex hasta. The sequence continues at coordinate 14,916 of JARJLU010019235.1, read as the reverse complement.
AGAAAGTGTTCCTGCAAAGTGTTTTAATAAAAGAGTGAACTGCCGTCCTCTCCGCTTCACAGCAGTGCCAGCAAGGTTTTTATTGTTCTTTCTAATCTTCATTCAAGAAGATTTTCACCCATTTGACTACAGTGATGATATGATTTTCAGCTTCATAAGAATAAAATACTGCACACTTCAGTGTTGCAGCAGTGAGACATCGCAGCCTCTTATAAGACCCGAGTCACAGATGTTTTTCTTCCTGGCGCTCCAACGGATATTCTAATTTTGGGGCAGTTTTCTTCCCCCCCCCCCCCAAGAATCAGTGTGCCGGGTGAATAAATCATCGAATGACTGGAGGTCTAAAAGTAGTTTCTACAGTAGGTCAGGTCCAATCAGGGTCTTCTACACAGCTCCACCCTCTCGTCCAAATATGGTCACTTCTGGCTCCTAAAAACCAAGATGACAAAGGCCGACACACCAACCTGGAGGCTTTATAACGGCCGTCCACAGACCGATGGGTGACCTCATGGTAGCTTTATTATTTCTGCACACAGCCTTGACTCCCCTGCTGGAAAAAAACAGGATTTGTTGCTGGTTTCGGTGCTGGTTTTGGTCTATGCTGGTTTTGGTCTATGCTGGTTTTGGTCTATCTGGTTTTTCCAGCCAGGTTTTCCTCCCACTGTGCTGCCTCAACAAGTGTGTGATATCCTCTGGTACATCCTGTCATTTCTCACAGCTGATTTCTTCCTCCCTATTGATTATCAGTGCTTGGCAACGACGCCTCCGCACTAAATGAAAGAAAAAGAAAAAAAAAGAAAGAAAACAGGTCGATTGCCATCCAGAAGCATCGAGCGCGCATCAGACATCGTTTGACAGCACACTGAGAAGCCATTAGATGCTACATATGATTTATGTGAGTGATTTCTGATTTGCTATCTCTATGGTGACCGTGTGCTTCGGTGTAGACATAAAGACACTTTGATCAGTTCACAATTATGTTGCAAAGTCTCTGTGAAGTCATCCCATTTCACATCAGCACTTCTCTGAACCAAACGTGATCGTTCACGGTTTTCAAAACTACAGCAGAAATGAACTTAACTCCCAACAAAAACGCCCTAAACGGATCAAACACCAGATGAATCTGTGACTTCACATTTCATTAAAGTTCCTGTAATTGAAAAATGAAATATGGATTCAAATGGAAACCAGCGGTCTTCTTCAAAGAGTGATGATGGCTTATCAGATTCATTTGAATCACTCTGCGGTTTTTAATGATTATTGATTCCACTCTTAAAAGTACTGTCAGTATCAATAAATCCTGGACGTCTGCTGGCTGCGGTCCTGAGCAGTAATTGAATATCAGTCTGACAGAAGCATCGAGACGTTTTGGACAACTCCCAGTTAACATGAGTGGGAAAACTACAAGTATAAAAACTTCTGCTCAAACTATCGACGGCCGGCCTCCAGTGGATGATAACGATCCACAGCGTGCCTGTTCATAGAATCCAGTGAACCGGTTCTGCCTTTCTGAACCAAAACATCCCAGAGCAGCCAGACAATCAGCAGCTGATGAGAAAACTGTGACTGCTGGAACGTTTCATTGACTTCACCTGTCGGCTGATTACTCCTGTCAATATTCTGCTGAGGATCAGTGCTCACCGCTGCCTCCTGAAGAGACACCACATCACACATCAGTCAGGATCTGGATCAGCAAGAACACAAAAACCAGAGAGAGAGAGAGAGAGAGAGAGAGAGAGAGAGAGACCGGGCCAGCAGTTACCGTTTTATATTGTAATAATAAATACGTTTTTTAAATTATTTAATTGACCTCCACTTCAATCGAGTGAATCATCTTTTTTATGAAACAGACCATGTCCATAAAGTTTCTAATGCGAGATTCTTCAAAATGCTTCATGCAAACACGTTTCCTGACACAGCTCGACAACACATAACAAAGTTTTGGCATCTTAAAGTAGAAATTATACATATAACATCTTTAGTCCTTACACACTCTGAAGTCACTGCTCAGGACTGATGCTGTTGGCAGCAGACTTTAAAACCACATTAACCACTTCCTGTGATGCAGCTTTTTTCATTATTCTTGCTTTTTAGCTCATCAAATCAAACCAACTCTCCCTCCCTGACTGATACCTGATTGGTTCAGGTGTCAGGTGATCCCGCCCCCTACATCCTGCCTCAGCAGTAAACACATCAGTCTGAGTGGATCGCCCTCCTGGTTAGATAATATTAATACTAAAAAAAGCCTCTGTGTTGTGACTGGTGGACAGTGAAGTGTTGCTCACTGCTAAAATCTGTTCATGTTTGGTCAGTAAACACAACACGCCCCCGTCATCCCTCCCTGGTCCAGCTTTATGCTAAGCCTGTGTGCAGATCCACCTCTGTCGCTCTGTACGCGACATGTGGACGCCCCTGCATTAGAGTAATTACACAAACAGGATCTCTTTTTTTTTTTTAAAGTTTTTTTTGTTACTGTTGTTGTTGTCAGGCGGTGGTGCCGCTGGCTGCTGTCTGTCATTTGACTTGAACAGATGCTGGGCACGCCATCTGTGGGGCCAAAGCCTTTAATCACCTCTAAGTCCGACAGTCGGCCCAGAAAAGGTCCTTAAGAGCTTAAAAAGCACAACCGGCACACTTTCACAAACATTTACACCCCGGCTCTGAGAGATGACTTTGGTTAAGTTTTGGATAATTACTGTCTGTTGGACAGTTTTAGACTCTTGGTGATCTTAAATGACAACATATCCTCTTGTGCCATCACTACTGATGTTGCAGGACCATTTGTTTTTGTCAGTTAAGCTTTGTGAATGTGTGTAGTGGCCCTAACGAGATTAACAAGACTTGATGACTGTGTACAGATTTAGAAAGAGCGACCTAAACATAGAAGTTTCATCAACCCACTGAACTACAGACGACGGCCGACAGATCAGGAGCGAAACCTGATCGAAGCTGTAAAGTGTAGCTGGATAATGTGGCTGAGCTAAGCTAAAAACAACACCAAAAGTATGTGGAAACCCCAGACCATTCTTGCTGACGTGCTTACTCTAATAATGAACCTTGTAAACAGAATAATAATACAACAGAAGTGAAGTGAAGCCTGTTGTCACCTCCTCTCAGCTCGGAGTAATCGGTCGAGGAATTAAGCACGAACGACATCAAACAGAGACGGAGGATCAGCTTCAGCACAGCGGTCTGATTAGTTTACAATGGACAGATCATAAAACAGCAACATGAAGAGTCGTCATGACAGAAAAGATGACCCGGATGTGTAATAAAGTAGTTGTGTGTGTGTCCTGTTTGTCCACTGTGATGGAGACTGAGACTAAAATGACTCATCATCCGCTGTTTCTTAAATTCTTCTACATAACAACCTTGATTGTGATCAGCAACAACATAATATAATTGCTTGCCATAGTATTTTGGACCCAAATACCTAAAAAGACATGTTTTCTTAGTTTGTGCTGTTGATTTAACACAAAGTCATTTAACATTTAAATTGGGATTGTTTTCACTTGTGATGGGCAAAGTCTGGATGGGTAGATCGGGTCTGTGGTACTTCGAGGTAACAACACCGACCGTCACCTCATGACCGTCAAAACATCCCTGTAGACAAAATCGTTTCTGTATCTGGTTCAGGAGTTATGATGCAAAAAACACAATTCAGTTATGGCGGACAGTAAAATGGCCACCATGGCTGCTACATGGCTCCATCTCTGAACTGTACAACTGTCCCAAGTTTCATACGTCTATCAAGAAGTATATGGTTTTTTGACATCTGGATTAGATAATTTCATGCAACATAGCAGAATTCACCATTTACTGTTAATCTGAACAATTCATGATGTTTTTTGTGGTATCACTGTGATCTTTGACCATCAGAACATCGGGGTAGACGTCACTGTTTCTGTGTTATCATGTTTCGTTCAGGAGATACGACTCAAAATACATAATTCTGTTATGGCGTAAAGTAAAATGGCCGCCGTGGCTGCTACATGGCTCCATGTCTGAAACTGTCCAAATGTTGTCGTGCTTTTATAAAAAAGTGAAATGTTTCACCTCAGATGTGTCGCATGTCATCTGGACTACAGGTTCAGTAGAGTTCAGGACATGTAAACACACTTTAATATGTAAAATATGAGGAGTTAAGACTTCCTGCTGCACTGTTTAAAGTTGATATTAAACCTAAAGTCATGTGGAGTTATGAGGCTTCATGTTGAACAACTTACATTCACATCATTTAACAGGGAGATTATGATAAAACTCACACATGTGGCTGAATGTTTTCATCCCTAACATTATGTTTCAGAGCGGGCTGGTCCCGGTGGACCTCTCCCCGCCTCGGGCTGCTATAATTAGCCGTCTCCTGCTCCTCCGCGGTCGGTGTACGTTGAGCAGCAGCAGCGGGGGGGTCGGAGCCGCCGCAGCACACACACACACACACACACACACACACACACACACTTCCGTGTTGTGTGTCCGCCACCGTAAAGCAGGAAGCACTGTAGTAATGTGTAGGAGTTAATCTGCCCGCTGCTGTTTACCTACAGGTATGTTCACCGGCTCGTCCCTCACTAACGTCTCCGTGTGTCCAACGAGCCGCGGCAGCCGTTAGACTCGCCGACACGTTAGCTTCTCAAGCTAATCCCCGTTTGTCTTGCTGTTGTTTTTGTTTTAACAATCAGTGTTTGCTGGGTTGTCAGCCGGTGTCACGGCGGGCAGCTCCAGCCTGTTAAAGACGTGTCTTCATGTGTCACCGTTCAGACTGAAAACAGCGTGTTTAATGTGCCGTGTCGGCTCGCGAACAGGTGATTTTAACGTTACATTCCGATACCAGGTGAAGTGAAGCCAGCGGGAGAAGCTACATGGAGGCTAACTGACAGACACAGGACCAATCGGTGCTCGGCATACGGAGGAACTGCGGTACATTAGCACCAGGATGCCAGCCGGTAAGCCCACTGTGTGTGTGTGTGTGTGTGTGTGACAGTGACAGTGAATGTGTGTGTTGATGTGTTGCGTTTAATGACACCGTTTTGGCTGATTACAACACGAGGGACGAAGTTGTGTGTGTGTGTGGCGAAAAAAAGTGCAGTGATGCGTTCACTGTCACAGTTTGTGTGCGGGATTTGAAGGCATCCTGTTGTCCCTGTGTCACCTGCAGGCCTGCTAATGAAGCTTCAGGAAGTACTTTTGCTTTCTGGTCTGCCTGATACTTAATCCAGTCTTGTGATGTCTGACATACAGTTAAAAACACACTGAAGGTTTAAAAATGAGTTAACACATGTAAATATCTGAGAAACCAGAATCGGTAAAAAAACAAATGAAACCCACGATGACTGGTTTTATGTGTGCACTCTGCTTTTGCTTTGTGGGAAGTAGGAATAGGGTCATCAGGTGAGTTTAAGCAGGTGAACCAGTGCTTAAACAAGCTGTGTAAAGTAAAGCAAGTGCTTTTGTTTCACCAAAAATGACTGTGGTTGTTGGTTATATTGTTCAGATAACCAACAACCACTTTACTTGTAGAGCGTTACCCCGACACTGCCTGCAACTCCATTATATTGTACTTTTTACTCCACCACAGCCAGAGTAGAGCAGTTTTAATCAGCCAGGCTAAAAAAATCGTTATACATTTTTTACTAACATGTAAATATATTTTTGATTTTCTTGTTTTAACTCGTACTTTTGATACTTAAATACGCTTAATATCAGATACTTCTGGACTTTTTCTCAAATACTCCTTATATGGGCGACTTTCACAGTACAGACACGATATCTTCACCTTTAGTCAGGTACAACTTCTTTATACATCACTGGTGTTCTGCATCTTTTTTGAGGTTACAATATTTTGATGCTAATTAAAGCAGTGGTGCAGAAGTGATTATTCTAAAGTTAATAATCTCTTCGTAGCTTTGGTAATTACTTGAGGAAACTCTCCTTTCAGGTCGTGTTTGTGATTTTCACTGGAGTTTTTCCTGCAGCTGTTATTGATCTCTATCAGTATTTGCAGCCACTTGTTGTGGTCGGATCAGAGCCGGACAGCTGAAACGTACTCGCATGCCACGTTCTGGGACAATAAAAAATCATGTGCGGGGTTGTAAACGTACACTGTGGGCAGAAAGTATGACTGTCAGCCAGACAGTTTAGATTTTACAGTGTCTAATCAAAAACTTTACTGCAGTTACTCTCTGTAATTATCTTCGCTGACCACTGCCAAACAGCAGCCCTCCCTCTCTGCTCCGCCACATATCTGGACCTTTCGGTCAGTCTGAACCACTCTCTCAGTTTACCTGGACGTTGGACACTCTCGTGACCTTCTTACATCTGGAGAACAAGACTCGTGTCTCCGCAGCAATACAGGACTTCACTATAAAGCTGTTTTATTACATTTTACATATAATTTCTTCCTCTCTTGCACTGTGTAGTTTAACGTATATCCACTTCGAGAACTGCTGACTCTACAGTATACGTCTCTAGTTAACTTGTCACAGTTCACTTTGTGTATATCGTTAATAGATGACCGTTTATTTCCATCTATCATGTTTTTATCACCCACGATCATTCAGATAATCACCCAGGTGTTTTTAACTAGCCTGTCAGCTAGATGCAAGATGAACTGGGCCTTTGTGATTGAAGGTAAAGCTGCTTTTCACAAGACGCTCTGCTTCAGCCACTTTCATTATTGACCTAACGTTAGTGTGGCTAGCTAACGTTGCCATCTGTTTATAAGATTTATAAGATTATAAGTGTTAAAGGCAGTATTTATAAGGACAAAAAGTAAATCTGATCTAAATACTCACAGTGAACTGTTGAAAGTTAACTACAGATGTGTGATGTAGAGTCGGCACCAGGATCAACAGGACGTGCAGATCGTAAAGCGGACGCACTTCATCGTGCGAGGGGAGAAATTCTGATTTTGATAACATGTTGTGTAATTATGCAGCCTCACTGTGGCACTTAACAGTTAAAAACGTAGCAGGGAGTCTCCTCTGACAGGAGCTTTGGAGTCTCTCTGCTGTAGGCGGAGTGAGTCAAACCTCCACTCGCTTCAGTTTTTCACCATTTTCAATAACTCAGCACTTTCTCCCCTCATTGTCTTGCAGTCTCTGTAAGTGTCAGCTGCTCACAGATCCTCTTAATACAACGCAGCGTAAGAAGCATTACGACGATCCAACATTCTCTAAGTCCTCTGATTCCCTCAGCCGCCTCCATCAGCTCCTCCGTCCTTGTGATTCCTCCATCCCGACTTTGACCTCTTTAATCTTGAGCACACGCCTAGTCGAGCGTAGCGTAAATAAACAAGGCATCGGAAAGTGTGTGTGTGTGTGTGTGTGTGTGTGTGTGTGTGTGTGTGTGTTGCCACGTCTGACAGCGTTTCTATTTTGGGAGAGTTGGACTTTGCGTGCCCTCTGCTTCCTTCTCCCCCAGCAGCTGCTCTCTGGCAGGTAACCAGCTGCTGTTTTACTGGAGAACGATTCTCCCCTAAAGACCCAGTTGGCTGTCGAGATGCACAAAGTAGGATGATAAATCGGCGTCTCGTCTGTGGCCCAAAAAGCCTCCCCGGAGATGTGCTGGTTGTGTTTGGGCGCAGTGACTGGAGGGTGTTTCAGGCGGCTGATGTGTCTGGATGCTGGAGTTTACGTCTGCAGCTTGAGGGACTCTGCATCCCTGCGGCCCTCGTGTCTGTAATTACTCCCACTGGTAAACTGCTGATGACATTAGTGGTAATGGAACACCTTCTGCATCGATCCCTGATGGGCCAATGAGACAGAGTGTGGCAGTGTGTGTGTGTGTGTGTGTGTGTGTGTTTGAATATGTTAGTGATGTGTCAGATGGTATGAGCTGGGTGAACTCTGTCCTGTTGCTGGTCTTCGCCACAGTTTCAGATCAGTAAATGTTATTCCATCGTGTATCAGGCAGAGGAAGGGCTGGGCGAATAACATCACTATCTATAGGCTATAATCACAATATGTGATATGTATGTATCTTTCCATATTTAAAATCTCCTCTTCATAAATGCTGAGACTGGGTGACAAAATCCAATATCACAATATTTTTGACCAGATATCTCGATATTGATATTGGGACATTTCTGTAGGGATGACTGTCAACACAACGAGGTTATTAAAGTTATTGTTTTTACACAATCTGGTTAACGTCGGTGTAGACGTAACGGAACAGTTCAACAAAGAAATTCAGCCGTTATCTTCTCACCTCCACGCTGATGGAAAGTCAGGCGGAGTTTTGTAGTCAACAAAACAGTTCTGGAGCTTCACAGCAAGACGTTATTGCAGCGTTCTCTTAAACAACCGAAGAAGATAAAACCGCTAAAATGAAGAAAGCGGGGTTGTAAAAATGAACAGTGTTAAATTTAGACATGTATCTGCTCAGATACACGAGCTATGGGTCGGTCCAAATGTGCTGTCAACTGGTTGATGGACGATTTAATCTTATAAATCTCGCAGCACTTATCAAACTCTGGTCTAAGTTTAAAGGTCAGACAAAAGCAACATGTCCGACAACGTAATCATGACATCTGTAACCTGTTTTACTGCTGAGTAGCTGTCTGCTCTTGAACCGGTTCATTGGCTGTAACTGTGACCGTGGTGGTTCTGTACACTGTTAACTGTCACTGTCTGCTGACATTATGTGCTGAGCTGCTGCACACTGTTTAGTTCATCCAACTTCTAAATGTAAAAATGTGTCTTGTTGTTAACTCAGCTTTGAGTTGCTGCACTGATTATTACTAGGAAGCAGAGGATGCAGGCAGTCAGGGAGGTCCGGCTCAGGGAGGTCCGGTTCAGGGTGGTCCAGTTCAGGGGGGTCTAGCTCAGAGGCTTCCTGCTCAGGGAGATCCAGACAACTGGACAGTTTTCCATCAGATCCAGGATGAGACGACAGGTGTGTGTTTTATACCCTAAGGTATAAACAGATTATAATAAAGACATGTTAGTCAGAAACATACAAATTATCTGTGGGTCTTTTATGAAAGTGATTACAGAAATGTGACATATTACATCTTTAACTAAGTGAACATATAATATACCAACCGATTGTCTGTTAAGAAACCAGAGATTTTAATTATATCAGCCGATCTTCTTTTTAAATGAAGGATTTTATTTTTGTTTAAGCGATGAGAGTGAAAATTCAGAGTTGATCTGGGAAACAAAACCTTGTTAAAGAAAAGTGAAGGCTGTCACTGATACTGACACGCTAACGATGCAGCAGCCGGGCAAATGAAATTAGACATTTAGTGCAGCTGCTATTAATAATCGACACTGATTTCCTGCGTGTGTGTGTGTGTGTGTGTGCTGCTCCACTTCGTAGCTCTCACTCCTGGGTCTGTTGTGGTCTAGAGGCTCTCATTATCCTCAAAGTGTTAACCACCTCAATTAAGTCATTATGTAGGACAGACCCTCCGTCGCTCACTCTCAATGCGGCTGCTTCAGACTGAAGGAACAGTCAGTCAGATGAGCACATGGTTACATATGGATGGATGGATGGATGGAGGGTGGATGGATGGTGGGTGGATGGATGGAGGGTGGATGGATGGATGGTGGTTGGATGGATGGAGGGTGGATGGATGGATGGTGGGTGGATGGATGGATGGATGGATGGTGGGTGGATGGATGGATGGATGGTGGATAGATGGATGGATGGATGGATGGAGGGTGGATGGATGGATGGATGGAGGGTGGATGGATGGATGGAGGGTGGATGGATGGATGGATGGATGCCTGTTGGTAAAATACCGCTCTAAATGTTTTCCTCACCCTGCAGAGAAATCTGCTCCCAGAGAAAATCTGCACACTGACGGAGGACACAGTCGACTTCATGTCTGTCCTGAAGCTACGTCTCAGATTCCCAGTGGGACACTCAGCCTGCACAACAGAATATCGGCAGTTACATTGACACTTTCTGGACCTTCTTTCACGGGTCTTACAGACTGTGACGGTTGGGTTTTGCAGCTGTAGCGCCGCATGATCACCCAGCATCTCTAGACACATTCGCGCTGTGCTTTCAAGGCGGGACTCTTGCACCGACACTCTGTCTCGCCTCGTCGCCTGTGTGAAAGTCACGGAGGCGGGAAGGGGTGACAGACTTGTTCTGCATCTGATCCTCCACCAGAGGCAGGAACAGAGTAACACAGTCTGGCAACCAAACAGATCCTTCACTCGTCAGATAAGAGAGAAATGTCCAACACTTCAACACACAGAGCGAAGTTACAAAACCAAACAACAGTAATGTGTTAGCAGGTCGTGTCTTCATCATCTTATACAGGAAAAAAATACAGAATTTATAAGTAGAAAAGTGTCTGTCTGAAAAGTGTCAGCAGAGATAATGTGATCATGTGACGCGATTCAGAGCAAAAAGCTTTAACTCACGGTGTCTTTGTTGCCTTCGGTTCATCAGCCGGTCCCATGAAAAAAACCCAACATTCATCCTCATGAGTGAGAGCCAGGCAGAGTCTGCTGTCTGCTGACACTGATTATGTGACGTCATTTAGAACAAGAAGGGATGTTTGGAGAATCAGAATCTCAATCACACTGTTTAGATTCACAGGTGAAAAGATGTTAAAGGAAACACACATAATGATGCGTGCTGTCACACCTCCTCGTTGCGTGATGATGCGTAATGTCTGTGTGAAAAGGTCTTCTGTTTAAAGACGTCCAAGGAAATCAACAATCTTTCTCCTGGAAATTTGAGAAAGAGCCACTTGAAGTGAGATTGTTCCCCAGAACTGATGAGAGCAGTGGAGTAAAAACAGAATAAGTACGTGACGTCAGCTAGCAGCAAAACAACAGCTCGTTTTAAAGATGGATGGTTCCTCCTAACCCTCAATTCAGGCACCAGTTTTGGTTCTGTCACAACAATCATGGCTGGAGAACATCCAGTGGATTCATGCTCACTGAAACACTAACGCCATCAAAGTTTGCCACTTCTGCTCATCTCTGTAATGTAAATGCTGCAGTGTTCATATAAAATGCAGTTTGGTGAAACACTAAACATAAACACAGAAACATGTTTGATATTCTAAATTCATCCTGCTCCCTCCGGTGAAATATGATCCCTCAGAGGTTTAGTTTTTATCCCACGTGTGTTGGAGGAGCTTTCCATTTGCAGTTGTGTTGTGAATGTGTCTAAATGGATGCGGACCACCTGCAGGGAGGATTTCTCTCTGTTCACGTCTTGCAGAACCAAGTCACCCAGCATGCATCTGTGTCCCAGGTGGAACGGGAGTGTTTGGGACGCTGAAAGAATCAAAGTCAATCAAACCCAGCGGGCCGGCGTTGTTTTGATGCTCCGCCGGCTAATTGTGCGTGTGCAGCCGGTTCCTGTGCTCTTAGGACGGTTCCTCCCTCCGTCGCTGGCTGTGATTTGTATGCACAGTGGAAGACGGTTTGTTCTGCAAAGGAGGATTTGGCCTAAATATAACTTCAAAGGAGACGCGCCTCCCTCTGTTTCCTCCGCCGGTCGCATCTTTGCAGAGAGGGAAGCTTTTATCTTTGTTGTGCGACGCTCGGCTTACCGCTTTTTCTGCGCTCTTTGAAGGATTTTACAGTTTTCCTCAGGCGTGTTTTGTAGTCGGATGTTTGCTTGCGTCTCTGTCGACATCAGACAGACAGGTGTCGGTACAGAGATGTGGAGCAGCAGCAGCAGCAGCATGGAGAAAATAACTGGTTTACTTCAGTCAGCGCTGTCCTGTTGTCTCACTAGTTAAAAACACTCCTCCATGTGCAGGCGACATCCAAGTGTTCACATGCAGATAATGTTTCAGTGATAAACAAAATGAACACTGTTCGGTGGGAATAGTTTCTCTAATGCTGTAGTCGCGTCAGCAGAAAGCATTTCTGTGCTGAGACAGTAGTTGACAGAACAAGCTCGTCACACGGTCCAGTCAGAACCTGTTCTGGAGATAATGATCGATTACAGATGTTCACATTTCCATTTTGCTGAGCAGTTAAAAGCCGTCGTGCCCAGAGTGAAAACACATTTTCTCTTCAGACACGATGATATGCATATTTCTCAGAAGGTGGAAGAAGTTTATTTTCCAGTATTCTGTATTCAGTAGAAGACAGTTTTGTCCTGCTAACCTCCCTCACTGGGTGAAAGTGTTCATAGGCTCTCTGTGCTGCAGACTCCTATCCACCTATTCTCATGATAACTACAGCTCCCACAATGCTTCTCATCTTATTATCATGGGTTACATTTCTGTTCCTGCAGCCAAATGATCAGTTAGAGAAGCACACAGCGTCGTATCACTCTGACTGTCCGGTCAGCCTCTCATGTCTCAGTGTTCAGGCGAGGCGACGTCCCTCCGGCTCTGATCTAAAAGTATTTCATGTCTTTTCATTCATCTGTGGCAAGAATGTCTGAACACGTACTGACCCGAGGCTTTGTCACCAGCAGCAGGGAGACCTCGAGCTTCTGTGGAAATGTTTAATATTGTATAATTGGCAAAATATGACACAGTTGAGGATTGAGGACGCCTGCAGCCTCCGCCACAAACCTGCCAGGATGTCATCGTTAAAGTGTCGGGCCCATGATACAGCTGCAAGGAGTTTTTGGCAAAAATTATTGGATGTATGAAAAAAAACTCTTTTCAGCACCTTTTTGATATGTAATGTTTTCCTACAATATTCAGCAGCACTGATGGCTTCACCCATCCTGGACTGTTGCATCTGGATCTGTAAAGAGCGACAGATTGTTGGTTTCACCTCCTGACAAACCGTCTTTAAACGATGGGGGTAGAACAACATGTTGTAGTGGCCTTTTTGCAGGTTGGAGTTAAAAAAAATCAAATAATATTAACTAAAAATAAAAATAACAGAGTTCAGCAATAACAAAAGAGAAAAGCTGTCAGTGATTAAACCATAAATGACAAAACAAAGACGTTTGTCACCAAGTTCAGGTTCTCAGATCTTTCCAGAGTGAATCATCTCCCAAAACAAATCAAAAAGGATCTCTGAAAAATAAAACAAACCAGCAGCTTCGACATAGACGTGAAAACATGAACTGAATATCTACAGAAGACATTTAAAGACGTCTCCTCGCACTCCATAGTTTTGTTTTCTGGCACTTTTTGGACTAACAGATGATTTAAGAGCATCACACTGTGTTTGGCTGAAGTGTGTCGGGTTGTTAATGAACTCTGGATGCTCACAGATCCAAATTTAAATTTCAAAATCCAAAAGATTTGATTGAGCAGTGTCTCTCAAAAACACTAAGTGGAAGTTGTTTTCCTTCAGTTTGCAAAAAAAACCAAGAAAGCGCCTTTTTGGGGTTAAATAAAATTTGCCTTTCAATTGATTGTTGCGAGCAGCTCCAGCAGTAAAAGGTGCTGACAGAGTTCTTTAATACAGACCAACAAACACACCAGTGGTTTCAGGCCTGATCATGAGACTTTAATTAGTTTCAGTTGGCTAAAAATTACTGTTACTTGTAGAACGTTCACAGAATGGATTAAGTTTACAAACTGAGAAATTCTGTGGTCTTTTTTTCTTTTTTTGGTGGAACTCGAGCATCAATGTGAGTTTTTGTTTTCAGCTCGCACAGACTCTAAAATTAGTGTCGTAGCTGTCTGAATAGCATGTGGCATGACGGTATCTGCTGCTGCCATCTGTGACAATCACACACACACACACACACACACACACACACGCTGTGTTTGACTGTAACTGAAGATTTTTGGTTTCATAATGGCCCTAAAGCCGTCTTAAACACTCTGAGATTCAGATAAAATGGTCTTGCCTTCCAAACTGATTGTTCACAGCGCTAAAACCTTGCTGTGTTTTTCCAGAAGCGGCCTCCCTCCATCACTTTTGATAAATATCCTCAATTTCAGAATCACATTTCCAAAAATATCCTCCCATTTCAAACTACTATCATCCTCAATTTCCAGAATTTCATCACTCGACAGGTCTCACGCTTTAGATTTCCTGCTTTACTCTTTTTTCTGTCTAATCAGGGAAAAAAATGACCTTGTTCCCAAAATGGCCCAAATTTTCTTTAAATGTTGTCCCAGATGTTCCAGATGTTTTTAAAAATGTCCTCATGCTCAAGGTTGGAATCCAGTCACGAACACACACTGGAAAAAAACAGAACTTTCTCTGTTACACAACCGCACAGGCCCACACACACTTCTACATACTACACACACACACACACACACACACACACACACACACACCCCTTTCAACAAATCTGCATAATTACATTCCAATCAGGATGATTAAAACACCTCCAACCATACACACACACACACACACACACACAGGCACATACAAACCCACACATTAGCAGAATACACACTCATCATGTCATCTCTGCAGGCATCTGTGCGTGTGTGTGTGTGTGTGTGTGTGTGTGTGTGTGTGTGTGTGTGTGTGTGTGTGTGTGTGTGTGTGTGTGTGTGTGTGTGTGTGTGTGTGTG
>JARJLU010019233.1:0-47291 GCA_030272975.1 Sparidentex hasta | reverse complement strand
TCAGGTATGCAGCACATGTAGCTCTTTTCCCCCCCCATTCTTCAGTACATATGCATCATTTTGTGATGTGACATATTTTCTTAGTCTTTTGTTCAGTCTCATGCAAATCTATGTCTTCTGTCCCTGAGTCTTAATGAAAACGAAAGGCTGCCTTGTTATACTTCTGCTTTCTATCCTGCCATGAAGCCTGCAAGGTCCGAACATCATTTATGTACTTTTGCAAAACGCAGGCTGTGTCGTTTGTTTTCAGACATTTTAAATCTCCTGTTTTCCCAAAGGCAGTTAAACATGTGAGTGTTTCAGGTCTCGGGGAAACTGAAAAACTCACCCAGCGTCCTCCTCTCCTTTGCTGGCATCAATCTTTCCTCCATCCGTGCCATTGTCTTGGCCGTCCTGGCCTTCCTGGCCATCTTCTCCAACCATCAGCTCTGATTCCTGCTCCTGTTCCTGCTCGGCCCCGTTCTGGTCATCCTCTCCCTCATTTCCATTCTGGTCCGATGTCTCCATGAGGAGAGTCTCAGCGTCTGCCATTCTGACGGTGGGCTGCTCAAAAACTAGACAGGGAGAAGAACAAACAAAGCATGAACACATGTATATTCTTTAATTCATGGTAAAATGACCAGCAACAAACAGAAAGTACATCACTATTACTTTCCCACCCTCCAACTCAACCATGTTATCGGTTTAAATGAGGATTGTGTTGCCAGAGAGCAGAAACCTGTTAAAGGGGGCAAATACATTCATGTGGCCTGGTTTATTAATCATTCATTTATTTTAGTATTTAAAGGACCATTCAGTGCAACACGACGAAGGCTAACAGAAAGCTAAGCTAGCCGAGGCTGCTTACGATGCTAACATAACGTTCATTCTTTATTGTTATTTATCTTATAAGTTCAGTTTATACTTCATCTTTAAAAGGCAGAAAAAAAACACCTTAGCGTTAGAACTGCCTCCACCATGAACTACACTCAGTGTTTCAGGTGGAAGGGGCCAATTCGACTTTGCAAGCGAACAAAAAGCAGCAATAAACCGGCGTGATTGTCCGTGTTCAGTGTTTGAGCGGACCGCGCTTTGCTCCGTTGCCGCTCGGCACAAAGTGAAGGCCCGGTTAGCAGCTAGCCAGCCGAGCCTGAATAAAATACTCCAACCTACACAACAGAAAGAATCCAGCATGCACATAAACTAACATCTAAATTTGCAGATGAATGCACAACGACTTATTTTCCGCTACGATCGATTAACGGACCACTTACTAACCGCAATAACCGCGTTAACGCACTTAGCACCTCTGCGGCTAACGGCAAGCTAGCTGAATATAATACCAACAACGAGACACATCGCAGATTAAAGCGGTGAAACGCTGAAACGCTCAGTGAAATTAACCGCCGTCTGAAACTGCAAACCCGTGTATATCAACAGATTCAGATATAAAAATGAGCAGATGTTCTTACTGTAAGAGGAAAATACCGGAGACGCCGACTCGTTGCTCAAAATGGACACTCTCCAAATTCGCCGCTAACTCGTGGCAACATATATACGACCGGATGTGGCCGAGCGCAAGGGGACGTCTTAAAGAGAGCGTCTGCGATTGGACGAATCGGACTAGTGCGCGAATAAAGACGCCACGCTATTGGCTGATTGGATGTCGCACTGATGACAAACAAACACAGAAGCCAGATGTCCTTCCTGCTTCCGGTCCTCCGGCCGCTTGAGACGAAACGAAAATGGCTTTTAATCGATGATCTATTGTGCGGATGCTGCGGTGTTTACGGCTGTTGCGCTCGACGATCAGAAAACATCGCTCGGAAACGATAAAAAGAGAAAAACTTCGTTGAGCTCGATGTTTGATTTGTCTGCGCAGTAACAAACACTCAGCAGACACTCGGACACTGAGGAGACAATGAGATGAACAGGATGTACAATTTTATTCATCTTGTTTTTGTGCAACAAACACACTATAATAATAACATAGAAATAAATCACTTTTTTAAAAAGGCGTAACAGGGCTAATAACAATCCTCCTTTAGATTATAAACACCTGATTACATTTCAAAATGATCTCTGGCTCTTCACACACTTTTCTTTCTGTTATTACATAGAAAACACAGCCTGCAGTCAGAACATCTTCCACGACCGACTGCAGATTCAAACTGAGAGTCTGCTGCTCCTAATATCCTCAGTCTTGTTCCTAATGAAGTCCAGTCATGTCGGTTTGTCACTGTATGAAGTCACAAACAGGTGCTTTTTACTTTGCATTCATTACAAAGTCACATGTGAAGAGATCCAGCAAGTTCTTTACATGCAATCCATAGAAAACTAATAAATAATTAAATGCAAAGAAAGATGGAAAAAAAGGGGGAAACATCTACAATTTTTATTGTGGAGCTGCAATATGTAAAGATTTTATAGAAAAGGGTTAAAAACTAAAATAATCAGCAGAATGTGAGGAAATAACATGATGTTAAAGATGTCTGTGTTGTTTTGCAGCTGCAGGGCTAACTGAGCTAACAGGCTAACTGTAGCTACAGTCATGGATGTATGAACAGAGTTCAGTTGATGTACAGTGTTGACTATGATTCTTACATATTGTACCTTTAATACAGGACAGTGCAGATTCATGTAGTTGATCCTGCAGCTTTTTGTGAAACCAACCATGAATATCGAACAGCTTGTGGATTTTTTTTTATTTGCAGTGATGATTTTTAAACTTAAATCTCAGAGACCATCAGCTTCTTCTGAATCACTGCTGATCCATCACACAGACTCCTGGTACTTTACTGCACCTGCTGCACTCAGTACAGGTTTTTCTGTGATATCATTAAGGTTTGAGAACTTATTATCAGGGCTAAACTTTTTAATTTGGCTTTTATTGTGGAGAAACTCCATGAAGACTGTTATATTATTATTTTGTTTGTTTATTTGCCCTTCTCTAATTTATTGTATTGCTGCTTGTTTTAACCTGTTACTGCTAAATGTTTTTAATGGTTTATTCTTTTTATTCTGTCTTTTGAATTTCTCTGGACTTAACAAGACAGCTTCTAAATAAATAAAGTTATTATTATCATTAAATACAATTCTGTGTCTCACTCGACGTCCAACTTTCTGGGTGAATCGTTGCCCAACAGACGAAGACGAAGCTGCTCCAGGTTCTGTTGGACTGATACTAAAACACATGGAACTCAGCAGAACCTGCAAATCCTGGGCAGAGTGTTTACTGAACTGCTTCACCACGGCAACATCAACTCTACCTGCCAGCCAGGGGCAAGTCGAGGCATGACCTGAGATATGGGCGCACACACACACACACACACACACACACACACACACACACACACACACACACACACACACACACACACACACTATAGCGTAACTGTGGAGACAGTTGTGTTACTCCAGCAGTGGTCACTTCTCAACAGAACAGTGAGATCTCCAGCGACTGCAGGTAAGATCACTCATCCACACACACACACACACACACACACACACACACACACACACACACACACACACACACACGCGCAGGTAGACGACAGCACTGATATTTCACCTCAGTTTGTTTTTTCACAGCCGTGGAGAGAACAAGAGGACCCGAACTGAGAATTCATTCTGAAAGGCTGGCTGGAGAAGAGCTGCTTCACTCTTTGGTAAACTTTATTATTTCAGACTAACATTGTGTGTTAATATTTTTTAAATCTCATATTTACTCGTGACATAACTTGTTAAAAAGTCAGTGTCATGAAAAACAGACAAACTGAAGCCTGGATAAGAAATATTCTTTCTCAATAAATACATTCTTTAACAAACACCAGATGCCCTTTGAGGGTTTGTTGAGGTAAGTTTTTTTTTTTTAAATTTAATTTTTACTTTTCTTTCAGTCATACAATTACTATTTATATACAACTATTTTCTGTTTTATAAGTTTAGTACCACTAAACATTTGTGTTTGTTCTCATAGCAAACCTTAAATCAAATAAAAAGTCACAAAATCCTCAGAAAAAGTTTTCTGGCCTGGTCACTTCCTGGAGTCTCAGCTGGTTGCCTGGCAACAGCTCATATCCAGGAAGTAGTCTGGTACACAAACCACAAATTGTCTCTGCACTTCGGCTTTAGTACGAATGAATCAAACATGGAACAAGTTCTTCACTGGGCTTTAAAAGATGCTGTAGTTTATTTTTGACAGAGCCAGGCTAGCTGTTTCCCTCTGTTTCCAGTCTTTGTGCTAAGCTAAGCTAACTGACTGCAGTCTTGTATTTACCATACATGAGAGCGTGTCAGTCTTCTCAAGTCCTCCCAGAAAGGACACTTTAATTTCCTGAAGGTGGAGCTGTTGCTGTAAGGATCCTCTTCTTTGATGTAAAACACGTTTCTTTTTGTTATTCGTGTTAAATCTGTGTCAGTGTGAATCCACAGCAGTGCTCCTGACTCCTGGCTGGGGTTGTTGTGTAGGCAGTGTTGTTAGCTGATTGTTCTGACACACCAATCACTAACTACACTACCAGTACAACCACCGCCACACACAGCCGCGCAGCCAGAGCAGCTTCCACACCGAGCTCATCGCGCAGCGTTCATGCAGGACTGAAGTGGATTATTCAACCAGAAGAAATAAACAAGAAGCTCCTCTTTGACATTTACGTTGAGATATAATGAAATAAAAGGGTCAACAGTGTCCCGTCCACAGCTCCACTAGACTCTAATGTCCGTACATTAGACAACACTGACTGGCTGCAGGACTTTATGTTGCAGAGTCGACCACTGGAACAACGACCAGCGATGACGTACATACAAGTACCACTACATTTATTTGATCATTTGACTTTGCAGATTCAGATTATTCAGAGTTAACAGACTTTTAATTGTGACGTGTTATCAGATACTGTTGTAGGCAGAATGTGTGAGAGGATGTAGCATCAGAGCCAAGTAGACATTTTTTAAAACACTTTCAAAACGGGGAATCTGACCGAAGTATCACCGGTACAATATTCAGAAAATGCTGAATATCAGCCCCGATAATTCATCGGGCTCTCGGTCAGATGTCACCACGTTTCACTTGAGTGACGCTGATGAAAACATTTGTTCATGTTCGTCCCTAAAGAGCCTCCTGCTGTTAAAATGAAAGAAGAAACGCTTCAGAACGAGCAGCAACACTTTTCAATGACTGTTCAATGTTACTTTATTCACACTTACTTTAATCTTATAGTTTAAAAAACACATTTAGAAGGAAGAAATACTTAAAATACTTGAATATTTCAAAGATTAAAAACATGCTCAAACAGCATTACTTTAAATCATTGACACTTTAAACCATGTAACAATTATAAACTCTTATCCTAAGATGCACGAACTGTCCTGAAACTCTTTTTTTCCCCTGCACACAGGGTCTGTAGTGCTTCGATCCGGCTCCAGGGCCGCCATCCTGAGCAGTCACCCGATTGTGGTTCTGGGTTGAAGGCTCGGCTCGCTCTAGGATCGGGATTTGCTGACCCAGTGGTACTTGTCGACACGAGGCCCGGCGAAGGTGAACGAGGGTCGATAGGACTTGAAGCCTTTCTGGCCGGAGAACTGGGAGGTCGGACCGCCGGCTGGAGGAGCTTGAGGCGGGATCGTCTCCACAGTGAAGGCCTTCCGCTTCTCCCTGAGCCAAGTCTGAGGAGCACCGGGAGAAAACTCACTGAACTGAGGAGGAGAGGAGGAAGGTTAGAGGGAACCGACACAGCAGACTGAAACAGCAAAGACTCTTTAACTACCAAACCCTGCTGTAAACTCCCCAAGACTTTAAAAGTGTAACGTGACTGTTAAGATCTCATGTTGTGTCTTTTAGCAGCAGGTTCAGATTGTCTGACGACGTTATGAAAAAGATTCCTGCAAAGAGAATAAAACCCTTTTCAACCAGAAACAGCACCTGTCGCCAAAGCAACCAGCCTCCATTTGCAGAAAGTGATTTTATCGTAAAAACAGAAGCTGTGAACTAAGGATTTGTTTTTGACTGAAGCAGAGCTGAGGATTGTTGCAGCAGTGGAAAGATGAACAAGGTGAATTTGGAGAGTTTAATTTTGAATAAAGTCGTTTTTCACAGCGATAAAATGACAGTTTCTGCAAATGGAGTCTGGTGGTTCTGCTGATAGAGGCCGTTTCTGTTTCAGCAACA
Source organism: Sparidentex hasta (assembly GCA_030272975.1). Classification (NCBI taxonomy): domain Eukaryota; kingdom Metazoa; phylum Chordata; class Actinopteri; order Spariformes; family Sparidae; genus Sparidentex; species Sparidentex hasta. The sequence continues at coordinate 41,143 of JARJLU010019233.1, read as the reverse complement.
GGTTCATCTCTGCCGGGATCCTTGACAACAACATGAACCCGTCAGTGGAAACTTTCACTGGATGTTCTTTGACGACACTCAGGATTAGTCTGGTTCAGGCTCGACTCACCCTGTAGACACTGTTGGGGTTGCTGACCGTCGGGATTGTTTTGGGCTCAGGGTTGGTCGGTGGGATCAGAACAGAGCAGAGAGACGATTGGCTGCTGCTGCTCATGCTGTTGTCTCCGCCCCCTTCCTCCTCCTCGTCTGAAGAGCTTCCCGATTGGACCTCCAGGCTCGCCCGCTCCACCGCGTCATGAATGCGGCGGGAAAATTCCCCATCGGCACGACGGTCGCTGGCCACCACAGAGACACAGAACGGAGTGCTGTGTTCACCGTACCTGCAGGAAAACAGACAACTGAGACAAACCAGCAGCCTCCAGAAGAAAACAGTGCAGCTTCTATTCAAACTGTCGTCTGCATCATCTCACTGCTCCCGAGCGTCGTCACTTCAGTCCTCATCAAACCACGTTGTAATAAATCATCCGTCACATGATGGACATGCATGTCTCCAGAACACCTTTACTAATTTTGAAACCAGCAGCATGTTTCCTCCTCTGCAGCAGTGAGTCGGTACGTTACGTCTTCAGATGATCGATTAGAACGACAATTAAACACTTTGGACAAGAGTTGCATGTCTGAACCCTCAACATGAAACCTGAAGTCTCTGGATGCTGTGAGGCAGCTGGTAGAATCCAGGAAGTCACAGGTAGGCTAAGCTAAGCTAAGCTAAGCTAAGCACCTGATTTAGCATACAGACGCAATAGAATCAGTCTCATCTTACGAGTCAAACAAACAACGAGTCTACAGTGAAAGTAAATCAGTCAGTAAACTGAAATGTGACCAGAATCTCTGCAGGGTTGAAAGCATCAATACAACAGTGAGGTGAAAGTGAAGCGTGTGTTTAATGTTGAACCTGTTAAAGTTTATGTTAAAAGTGTGATGACCGACCTGCAGGACACCTCCCCGGGGTCGACCCACACGGTCAGCTCCTGTGGAAATCCCAGGTCCTCGTACCGCACGGTGCTCCGCTCGCAGGCCTGCTGCAGAACCGGATCCTGCAGCCGCACACGGTTCATCCGCAGACACCTGGAACACACAGCGGGACGATCAGCACCACACGACTCGACCTCACGGGGCTTATCAAAGTCCAACTGGGCTGCTCGTAGTGCTCCGTCTGTAGACGACTAGCTTTGGTTTCATTTGACATGTTTAGTCCAGAATTTTTGTTTTCTGCATCAGATTTCGGCCTCAAAACCAATAAAACTGAATAAAAAGTACTTTGTGCTGCTTTGCAAACACGTATGTGCAGAAACATTGTTTTAAAAATGATACCAGTGCTGTCTGGTGTGCATTTTTAAATTGTCATTTTTAAAGTGTCATTCAACAGGAACAAATAAATTGTCCTCAGACGGGAACAACAGGTTTATTTTACTGTATAACATAAAGTCATCAGTGTAAAACTGTATCTCATCATCTTGGTCTCAGTTGTTCCTCACTGCAGGAGTTTGTTTCAACAGTCTTTCTGCTCTCCAGAGATAAATGCCTTCATCACAAAATAAAAATCCATATAGACTAAACTGCATGCATGTAAAATAAAATCCACCCATCTCGTCTCTCATATCAAACTACAAATGATATCAAGCATAATTAACAAGTTCAGACCAGAAAATCGGATCAGGCTTTGGATCTTGTCCATCGTCTGGCAGCCATCTTGTGTTTGCACAGATTAACGGTGCCTTTGTTGCCACTTGATGACAGAAACAGTCCACAGACGAGGACAACTGGTCCAAGTTTAGCAGAGTGAAGGACAAAGAACAGAAAAAACCCCCAAAATGTCTCCATGAGGACGAAACGTCTCAGAAGGATTAAAAACAAAAACACACAAACATCTTAAAAAACAAAGTGAAGCCAAATCTCCACCCAGCGTTTCTCTGGACAACATGCAGCCTGTCAGAGATGAAGTGATATTATAAGTAGACGAGTTATTGATCTGAGAGGGAAATGATCATCTAACAGCAGCATTAAAGGAGCAGTCTGTAGTTTTGTTGAAGAAATGTTAAGATGTTAACTGACAAACTGAATAATCAAACTCACTGTTTTAATGAATAAACTGAATGAACAAATCGACCATAAAAGCACAACACAATTTATATTGTTCTCTTTGTTTACATGTGGCGGACCCTGCCACCTCTCTAGCTTCAAACAGTGTTCTGGAACCTTTTATTTCCCTCTGAGAACAGCTCATTTATTCACAGAGTCCATGTTATTACCTCACTAATATTGTAAATGTTAAACATCTGGGTTTAATTTTCTTTTTTAAAAAACAACATAATGTCCCTTTAAACCTCAGATTGAGAAGTGTTTCTGATACCTGGCGGAGACAGAGCGTACCTGTAGGCCTGGCCCTTGGTGGGAGCGTTGGGGTGCCAGTGGTTCTTGTAGCTCTCGAACAGAACGGAGGTGAGCGCGGCAGCGAAGCGCTCTCTGCCGTCATTACCCAAACATCCGTATCGCTTCACCAGCCGGGCCAAGAAGAACACAGCAGCAGCAATCTCCTCCTTCATGACTGCACACACACTCTCTGACCTTCAGCGTAACACACCTGCACTGTTAAAAACCTCTGCAGAGAATAAAACACGTGTAGGCCGATCCTACTCTCATAGAAAAACAAAAAAACACATAAAACTAACAGGACACCTGGAAGTCAGACGACTTCAGCAAACAGATTTGCTGCTGGAGCTCTGGAGAGAACTCCGCTGTGATTTCCACCACAACAATAAATATATGTGTGTGTGTACGTGTGTACGTCTAAATGTGTGTCAGCAGCAGAAACTTCACACACATCAGATGCTAAAAGACTTCAAACAAAAAAAAAAACACAGTAACTTCCTCCTTGTTTCTCACGTGGCTTAATGAAACCTCAGTTCAGCTGTGTGACGGTCTGACACACCTGAAGCTCGCTGACATGATCACCCTGTGACACCTGTTGTCCTCTGCTTCTCTCTGCTCATCAACTCACTTTTTACAAGATTTACTGGATTATTAATTGACCCCAATCCAGCCACTGGGATGAGCAGGTATTCACTCTTTGCCAACCAAAAATACAGTAATCCCACATAAAAACATCATCGGAGTAAAGCAGTGTTGGTACCCAGAAGTCACACCTGAGTAAAAAGCAGAGACATCGTGTTAATATATCAGTTATGTTCTGGTGAAAGCACTTCAACAGCAGGCATCTGATGTCCAGCACTTTTGGAATCTGTGTTTTTAAAAAGAATTAGATTGGTTTATTGGCTCAGCATGTAATCTGCGAAGTAACAAAAGTCATCAAATAAATGCAGGAAGCAAAAAAGTAACTCGTCAGTTTTAGAGTTTTGATTAAAAGTGCAGCCAGTGCAGGGAGACACACAGTTAAAGCTGCTGGCAGTTCAGTTCATGAGTGTTAACATTAAAACAGCCTCTGCTGCTGGTGGAGGTCTGACTGGTGGACAGACTGCTACACCAAACTCCATCCTAAAAACAAGTGTTTTATAGTCGGGCTTTATTTTTTCATAGTAAAACGGCTCAAAATCTGCCAAACACAAACATCAGCAGAGGTTTTGTGTAAATTGTTAGTTTGTGTCAAGCACAGTGAACACAACCATCGATGCAGAGCAGTCAGAGGTGGAAACAGGTCTGGAGGTTCAGGTGGGATCCATCACGATGTGTGCTGAGTGGATTTAGGTGTTCAGGTGTTCTCCCACAACAACACAGATGGGTGGGCACAAAAAATTGCCCCAGAATATTAAACAACCATTTAGACCGTTAAAACACACCTGCTGAGTCTCAGTTCAGGTCTGCATCCTTCAGAGGAGCATCTGAAGTCTGTCCCATTTTATAATCACTCCCCAGAGAACACGGCCTCACAGTTCACTGCGTCTCCAGCAACGTACGACTCTAAGTTTTATATATTTGAACAATATTTGGCTGCATGAGACGTTGAGTTACTGCTCGCCAACCAGAAGGGAAGCAGGAGCATCTGCAGAGACGACATCAGATCTGAGGACGTTAAACAGCTGCTGATTCTGGTTTCAGCCACTGGGTGGAAACAAACAGCCTCTGAAGTGATGTGTAGCTGACGAGCTGACGAGTTATTTTCTCTATAAACTGATTTTAAATAGTCAACTTCCCACTAACAACGTGTCAGATCCGAGAGTGATGCTCTCAGATCACTTGAGTTTGCACCGATGCAGAAGATAAAAGATGTTCATCAGGCTGGAAGCTGAGAACTTTTCTCCCTCGTCTTGTCTGAACGTTGAAAAATAACCAAGAGGAAATAACGAGACACAGAAACAATCACAGCATATATTTTATTTGAGTGAACACTGAATTTATAGAAAGCCAAACCCATTCTGTCAAAAGAAAAACTAAACATTCTCAAAACTTCCACCATAGAAATGTATCAAGTGAACAAGCGTAAAGGTTACAGACAGCAGGGACACAGCAGAGTGCAAATGATGAGAGGAAGTGGAGAGAAAATTTACAAAAATATTTATAGCTTTTCTTCTCCTGTCAGACGGACGCCACAATGCTTCAGCTGTTTTCAGTTTACACGCTCAACGGAGTTTAAAACCAGAGGAGGGAAAAACTTTGGCCTTCGGATGAATCACTGAGAGTCACTGAGCGATCGAACAGTAAATCAAAGTGTGCGGAGGTTTCTGTGATCAGGAGGAATGATGCTGACTGGAATACAAATCAATCTGAATCCGATCAGTGTTTCCGTTTGGTTTAATGTGAAACAGGAAGCGAGCCGACGAAAACAGCAAAAACAAAACAAGCAGTAAAACAGACTGCAAGGAGGCGCCTCACCTGTGCGATGACTGAAGAGATGAAACCTGATCACATCTCGTGTCGTCAGGAGGAAAATACTTTCTGACTCCTGTTGATCACAAACTCTTTTAATAAAATAAAAACGAGGTCAGAGGTCACAGCGAGAGGAGGCAGCGGACTCTGACGCAACGTTATTCTGTCATGACTGAAGGAGTCAGATTAACCACCAACCAGGTCGTATCAATAACATTTTTTGAATGTTTTAAAATAACAGATTTTATTGAAAGGTGCAGAATAAAATCTGTCTTCACCTTAAAAACATCATGATTGTGAATTAATAATCTGAAACTGATTGTTGTGTCGAGCTTCTAACTGTCTGTCAGCCAACAGAATGAAAAAACAATCTGTGTTTACACTCTCGAGTTGTCAGTTTGTGGATTATATCTTTTAAATGGCTGTGCTAATGTTGGCTAATCAGTGTTAGCATCGTTAGGCAGTCGACCACTGACGACTGTGTCAGGATGTCATCAACAACATCATGGACGCAGGATTGAGAGTCCTGGTAAAACTAGTTTTTGTGGTAATTTAAATGAATTCCAATAGAATCATCTCGATTTGTGGATTCATTTGTGGGAGGAAGTTTATTGATTCTCTCTGGTTGAATTAAATATATTTGGTCAACACACTTCAGATTCTTAGTTCAGATTAAAACACAAAATAAAATGATCTTTGTAAAGAAACGTCAGCAGGAATGGAGCAAAGCATCAGATGAATAAATAGATTAATAATTCTGCAGTCGAGTCCGATCAACATAAAAAACAGAAATCTTTAACATTTTTACAAAACTCAGAAAAGCTTTAAAACATAAAATCCCCCAAAATGGTTTAAAATAATTTTGACAGAATAATTTTTTTTACAAAACAATCACAGAGGACTTCAACAGGAAGTGAAAACAGCCTGAACGACACGATTATTAAAAAGGAAACGAAGAACAAAAGTCGGATCATTTTCAGCGGCTACGGCACGTTAAAGGGTCAGTTCACCCAAAATATTGAGCATGAAAACATGATGCTGCCTCTCGTCGTGTTGTTGACACAGTTTTATAATTCATCAGTGTCACGACATCATTTACAGTCACCTCACGTGCAAAAAACACAAAACAAGCTGCTGGATGCACGAAGGAAACAATCAGCTTCAGTAACTACAGCTGAACGTGCCGACCGGTCCAAATCAAAATGTGTAACTTATGTGAAAACTTTATAAAACAGACAAAATCTTCATGATCCAACTGAAAACAGTGTTGATGTGTCAGTCAGGCTTCAGTTCACATCGACTGTTTCTCTGACAAGGTTCTATCAGAACTTCACAGAACCTCGATGTCCTCAGATAGTTTGTTCAGCCAACAGTCAAATATGTAAATATTCCACTTTCTGTGACGAGAAAAACAGAAAATCAGTACAGATTTACATTCCAGAAGGTGGAATCAGAGTTTTTATAATTTGCAACAATCTGATGTCAGTTTGTTACTTGTGGATATTTTCTGGTTTCTTTCTATGACAGTAAAATTAATATTTCTGAGTTTCAGACTAAACAAGTTATTTGAGGACGTCGTCTGAGGCTGATGGACATTTTTCAACCTTTTCTGACATTTTTTTTTTAGAAAACAACTAAACCACCAATCCAGAAAATGAATCCGATTAATCGACAGTGAAAACAAACGTGAACTGACGCCAGCAGGTTAAAGTTTTGTCACCTCAGTGTGGACGAAAACCTAAAACCAGTTCTCAGAGGTTAGTCTGGACCTCTGACCTCAGATTACTCTGCACCCTGCAGATTAGAGTCTGTCTGCAAACGTTTATAGAAGTAAATGTTTGACAGATGAATTGTTCCTGTTGATCCTGGGACACTTGCTGCTGTACTCGAGTACTTTGTGTAACTGTGAGCAGACATTTAAATGGCTCAGGAAAGAAGAGGTAACAAACACGCACTGAAATGATTTGAAACTGGTTGGGTGACGATGACAAACGTATCCCGTCGACAGAAACTAAAGAGAAACGAACCCCACAGACTCCGTGTGGTGACGAGGTGATGGAGGAGTAAACAGAGCAGCTCTCAGGAGTTTAAATCACAGAAAGGCAGAAATCTGTCAGAAATACAAACACAGTCACTCAGGACACGCAGCCTCTCAAACCAGCTCCACCCTACAACACACTCATGTAAGAGTCAGAGTCTTCACAGGTCGAGACAACCCGAGGAACCAGACTTCAATATTCATTATTATCATCTAACATTCACTCTCTGATACACACACCAGGGTTAAAGACTTCCACTCAGTCTCACGTCTCCATGCTGTGACATTTACACTGTCGGCTCTTCCCTTGTTGTTGGCTGCAGCGAGAACATTTGATGTTTTATACTTCGGTCCGGTTCAGTTCTTGTGCTTTTTCGGATCAGGACCTGTGAAGATCTCTGGCCTCAACACACTCTGATCCAACACTGTGAAACTAACTGGAGCGGCTGCAAGAATATCAGAGGTGGAAACAGCTCAAGACAAGGACAAACAAACTTCTTACAGAGGCAGATTTCACCTCCCATCAGAGATTCAGTTCAGTCTGATTCTGATTCTGCCGTCAGGATCAATGTTAAAACAATGTTGTGAGATCAGCTGAACTGATTCACTTCAGGGCAAAAAGACAAAAAGTGGTTTAAATCACGAGAAGCAGGTGAAACAGACTGAATATATGTCCAGCTGGTTTACAGTCTCAAATAAAAGCAGACTACAGTACAGACCTGGGACCAGCAGTTTATATGTACAATTGCTGGTGAAGCTTCAAATGATTAAATAGTTTAAATGTGCGTATTCAAGAGTCCAGCAGGTTTGTGTCGTCACAACAGAAGACGACTCGTCTCAGTCTTCAGACCGTTCTGTGACGCCGATGAGCTACAAAGCTGAAGAGAAAGTCGCTGACGGGACGAGAAACCAGAAGCAATCGAGCCAAACGAAGTAGAAGCTTTATATTAAGGTCGCTGTGGTTCGAGTTAATGAGCCCGGCTGCTCTGTTAACATTAATCAGAACATGTAGGTGTTGATGTAACAGCAGGACACTTTCATAAACACTAACATGAAACTCAACAGCTTCTAAAGTGCTCAGGAAGGTTAATCAAAGTTACAGAAATGTCCTTAAAGAGACGTACTTATCAAACCTTAATGAAGCTTTGTTGCTTTATTAAGATTAATATAAGATGCTTCTGTAGGACTCGTTAGGGCCTCATGACACATAACACTCACTACAAGGACCTTAATACAGGGCTTAAACATGAAGCGTTGGGTAAATTAAACTGATAACTATTAAAATACTGATAAAATATAATATCCAACATCAACACACGCAGGTGGATGCAGGAGTGAGTTCACCTGGTGAGGAAGCTGCTCCAACGAGGGAAAATTATCATTTGCACATAATCTGAAGCAGGTGTGAAGAGATCGTTTATGATTTATACATAATAATAATAATAATGATAATACATGATGCATTTTGGTGTGTTTAAAGCAGGAGGAGCTTTGGTGGAGAATTCAAACATGATCTGCAGGTTTCACACGACGTTCAGACTCACAGCAGCTGTGAAACTGAACGTCCGTCAGAATTATCTGCAAATAAATTTCACCCAGTAGAAAAACTCATTTGGCACAAAGGCCCTCGTCTCCACATCAGCTGCCACTTTTCTCCTCATGCCACAACTTCCCCTCAAACGAGGGATGCAACAGTAAAAGCAGCGCGACAAGGCCTCAAATGAACACCTGAACTAATAGATAATGACTCTATATACTTCTATAAAATGTCTCTACAGCAAAAATGAAGAACAAAAAACTGCTTCACCAGGAGCGACTGAGCTGAAGTGAATATCTCCTTAAACACAAAACAAATGAAGACGAGAAAAACAAAGTTTGTTTTGTGGTTTGTCAGACGAGGCTTTGGTTCAGATCTCTGATCGTTTCTAATAAACTTCAGTGGCTCTTTACGATCAGATGTTCAGAGTTTGTGTTCCAACATGTTACGTGTGATTTTCCACAACAAACTAAAAACAATAAATAGTTTAAAAAAACCCCAAAAAAACGTGTTTACGTGTCGAGTGATTTTCTGGCAACTGACCCACTTCAAGGTGCAACAAGTAAGAAATCATTCAGAAATGATGAAAGATGAAGAGATACACGTTTATAAGACGCTGATCTGTGTGTACTGCGCTGCAGAGATCTCTACTCAAGTTAGCATGCTAACCAGCTAGCCATCCCATTCTTCTCATAGTGCCACAACAAGGTCGGAGAGCGGCTCGTTAGCTGAACTGCTAAATGGGCTAACTGCCTCAGCAGCCAGTTCTGACGGTGGCCAAATTTAACATACAGCTCCTTAAAAATTCAAACTGCTTTGGAAAATCTTCAGAAGCTTTGTGGCACCTTTTTTTTGACACCTTAACAAACCAAAGATCACAACGTCCAGGAGTACGAGCGACTCATCTGGAGCGCGTCGATCTCTCTCCGTACAGTAACAAACTGTAACAGTCACTCACGAGTCTGACGAGCAACTCCTCAACATTCAACCATTACATTTCCAGAGCAGAGTTTCATGCAGCGCCAACACAGAAAAACAGGATTTCTACACCTCATTCAATTTAAAATCAAACCTCCTCAAACTGTGTATCCATGCAGACCTGAACGGACTTTCTGTAACTCACTGGCTTATAATAAATCAATTTCCCATGTTTTTCCTGAGCAACAATCGGAGTGTTCGTCATTTAAAACAAAGTAAAATCTGTCTTACTCATCAGCTCGAGGAAATAAAACCTTCCAAACTTTCAGTCTTCTGCTACAACTGAACATTTAGCTGCCTGCGGAGTGTCGAAGGTGGTTGAGAGTGAGAATAATCATCCTAAAAACAGCAACAATAAATAAAACACTTTGCAATAAAAAGAGAAGTCAACATAAGATCTGGATGAGAGTGAGAAGGTGACTGATACCGGAGCGTATCATTGGTATGAATCTGAAGGAGCGTGAATATACTGGTGCTGAAACTCCAGGTGCTGCCGTGCTCACACTCCTCTCATCTGCCCGACACAGTCCGAGGGAAGTCGCACTTCCTGCTGCTGTTAAAACGGGAGTTTCTTCAGCTGCTCGAAGGTGATGAAGAACTGACCAGGTGTTCAGGAAAACAGCTGGATGGATATTTCACAGCAGACAGCTTGATAACAATCACTGTTCCTAAAATACAAACTTTATTAGTGATCTGTGCGGCTCTTGCGTTAAAGGAGCAGTCTGTAGTTTTGTTGAAGACATGTTACTGAGCGGAGGAAGATCCTCATTGGCTGATTCATTTTCTGCCTAAACAAACTAAATTAACAAACTCTTTGTTTTCATGAAAACACAATTAACACTGTTTAACTTTGTATGTGGCGGACCCTGCCACCATTCTAGCTTCAGCCAGTGTTCTGGTACCTTGTTTTCCTCTGAGAGCAGCTTGTTGATTCACTGATGGAAAAGATAAACATGAGTTTGTATTATTGCCTTTTTAATAAAGTTAATATAAAAATTCTGAGCAGGAAAAAAATTGATAAAATTGATTATTATGATGCAGCTTATGTTGCATCAGTTTATATAGTGATAAAGAAAATCACCAGAGAAGAACTTTGATTAAATACCCATGAAGTTAAAATGTTCTTGTGTGACATATTTTCACATCCCTCGACTCTGAGACGACGCAGCAGAATATATCTGGAGAGACAACATGAGATCTATTCCAGGATTTTTAGTTTTTTTAACATGAACTAAAAACAGTCAGAAGTCTCTCCCCGTGTTGGTCTGTTCTCCTGTTCTGGCTGTGAAAACCTGTGTGTGTTTTAAAGGATACGATGATGTTCCACGGCCCGAGTCGCAGCCAGTTGGGCCAGAATCCCTTGTAGAGAGCAAAGAAGCCCTCGTTCTTCCACGTCTGCATCACTCCGTCCAGTGTTCCTTTGTACATGGGGCCTCCTGTCAGCACTCGCTGGTTCATCATCCGGGTCCGGACCACGTCTACGGGGTTGGAGGCCAGCGCCCCGGCCAGGCCACACGTGAAACTTGAGCTGAACACACAACAGACAGGGAACAAGGTTAACCAACCAGTCTGAAGCTGAGTTTCGATCCCTGCAGCGGCCTCCGTCACTGCTGGAACACTTCCTCAAAACATACCGTGTGATCGCAAGACTGAGAGTAAATAAACGTACATGAAATGTGTCAAAATGGTGTCGCCCATGACTCCAGAGCGAAGGAGGTGCTTCTTCGTTATGTCATAGACAGGAAGTTCCACCCCGACAACAATGGCTGCTCGCTGCGCTGTGGGGATGACACCCTGAGGAGGAAGAGGAGGAGGAAGAGGAGGAGGAAGAGGAGGAGGAGGAGGAAAATAAGTCTGATGGCAACACTGTCACAGCACAACAAACTCACAGTGCCAGCTACAAGATACAACAAGGATAAAATCATTTTTCCTGTTGAAATGTTCCTTTTTTCTGTAGTGAACCATTCCAATAAAAATCAAACACTCGATAAAATGTGGGCGCCATCTTGAACACAGTCTCCACTGCGAACACGTACATGACACACATACACATCCCTGCAGCACTCACTCTCCACAGCCCTTTGGTGCCCTCGGTCTGGTAGATGTTGATGAAGTTGGACATCATGCTGCCTTGAAGCAGACTGCCCTGCGCCTGCATCCTGATCTGGAACAAACAGGAGAACAACTTACAACAACACGCTTCAGTCAGTGTCTGATCTCAGGGAAACGATTCGTTTCAAGCTGCTGTGGGAAGAAATCAACTTGTCTGTTGGGAATTTTGATTAGCCACAAACCAAACTATTCATTCTGAAACAGGAAACATCAGAAGTCAGAATTAAGATTCAACATTAAGTTAAATGACAACGTGTCTTCATGTAACACATGAACCTGATGCTCTGGATTTGCTTTGGTATATTGATAAACTGATATCTCAGTGTATGTTTTGTCCTCAGCGTTAAGAATCACCTTGAGGACGTCGGTGGGGTTGGCCAGAGACGAGGACAGGACTCCTGACACGACACCACAGAAGACGTTGATGACCATCGTCTCGTCTGTCAGGAGACACCACAAATCATTTCGATATACACAAACAAAAACAAAAGCACACAAATGTAAGTGGGTAAAGATTTCACTAGAGTTCACTACGTACAGACGTCTAGAAGGATGATGAGTTATTTCCAAAGATCATTAAATCATCATGCAAACTGAGTGTCACTCTCAAAACACTGGCTGATCTTGTTTGGGACAAAACATCTGTGATCATTCAGCACAGTTCTGTTAAAGCCGTCCGGCCCTGATGAGCCTCAACGTCTGAAACATGGAGGCAAGTTTCTACTGACAAAGTTAACTTTTACTCTTTAGTTCCTCCGATTGTTTTTTATGATTCTGAACAGGATCCTTGAACTGAAGAGCACCAGAGTGACACTAATTTCTGTTTATCTGACTGAAAATTTAACACTGAGATGTAAGATGTAAGAATATTTTGATGAATATCGGCAGAGTTTCCTGAATCACAGTTATATCTGACAGGGCACCTCTGATGTGGCATCTTCATTCACGCACCTCTTGGATCATTTAGATGTAGAAAAACACAGTTTGCTCCCAAACAAGACACAAATTAAAGTGTGTTGACACTGACGGAGCGTCTTCGTCTGGTTTTACATCCTGTTTGATTGCAGCAGAGCTACAGATTCAGGATCTTTATGGACTCTGAACAAGTGGCTACGAGAGTCAGAAAGGACAAACAAGTATCTTTTAGAGAAGCATCTATATTTATGGATTACTGTTTGAGAGCTGAAAACAATAAATCATCGTGTCTAACTGATGTGATGTATTTGCTCTGACCTCCTTGGAGCGCCACGTGGGCGGAGTTACCTGTGCATCAACACAGGCGAGACCTTCAAACTCCACCCGCCTGGCACTCCAAGCAGACCAGAACTGAGGATAATTTGAAATGTCTGCACTCTCTCTACATTAGCATTTACATAAATGGTTAGCATTAGCCTTAGCAGAGTGTGTTAGCATGTGGTGGATCTCATTAGTTGTAGCTGAGTGCAGCGTCTACGATGAAGTCAGAAGAAGAAGGAGATAAAGTAATATCGGAGTTCAGAACAATAGTTACAGTGATCCTTGATCAACCTGACCGACGGTTAGTGTGGCGCCGCTCAGTTTTTGGACGGCGTAACGGAGCGTTCGATCCCACAACAACCGCAGGACAAACCCAAGCCTGCATCAAGACAAGCATTCAGAACACGGCGGCACCGTCGAGGCAGCAGGCATGCAGAGAGACACACATCAACACAGGCACAGAAAACAGAGCTTTGTGTTCTGGTTCAACATTTTTCAATGTTTACTGGTGCTGACATGTCAACTGAACCAGCAGAAATGTAAAAACCTCACTTCTTGTTAAATTACTTCCTGGTGTGATGAATTCATACGCAGCCTTCCATCGGAAACACTGCAGCTTTAAAGTGACCGAGATCACAAACTGTTCTGGTCCAGTTTCCCTCTGACTCCAGTCTTTATGCTAAGCTATGCTAACCACATCATGACTCAGCCCAAAAACTACAGATTCAAATCAGTCTCATGAAGTCAAACATAGTTTCCAAATGTTTTTAAGAAACGTATAAAAACACACCTTCACTCTTTTATCCTTTCAGTCACTCGGTTGTGTTCTACCTACATCTACTCTATTATTCATATTCATAATTTGATATACACTAATTGCTCATTAAAAATTGAGAGCAGCAGATGGAGAGAAGAGTGGAGGAAGGACAACAAAGGAACAGGAAAGAAAGAAAAGGGGAGGAAGCATCAAATAGGGAAACAGGAATGACAAATAAAAAGCAGACGGAGGTAAACGAGGACGACCGAGTCTGTGAGGCTCACAAACCTGCTGGCGCCGGCGAACGGCTGATAAATGTAGCGCGAAGCCATTTGTCTGAAGTGGCTCTCTGTCATAATGTTTCCCATTTTTGTTGTTTCAGTCTTGTTGCTCTTCTTCCTTCATCTACACTACTGGAGTCACTTACTTCCCTGTGTCGGGAGGAATACACCGACACGTCTCCTGGATGTTGGTTTCAGCCCATATTTGCATTTCTGGCTGATTTCAGCACTGAACCACAAGCTACCGGCCACCATCTGCATTGAGCAGGTCGGTCAGCAGGATAAAAGGCCTGAAGTCTGTAGACAACAGCTCTGTCGAGACTCGTTTCATCAAATCAGATTTCGAGGCTCTTTCAAGGATAGTGGACTGAATTATTTTAAAACAATTCAGGTTTTTTATTATAATGAAGATGTGTTTGCTTCCCTGGTGCATAGGGGGGAACAAATTACAATACAAATCAAAAGCAACAACAGCAACATCAGTATCTGCATAATTACAATCAATGGATCTCAACACTTTGGGAACTTCAGGCTCATTTATGCTCAGCATTAGATACAAACATACAGACTGAGAGGTCTGTATTTCTGCTCGTTTTCTGAAAGCTAACAGCTCGAATGAGACACAATCACAAGATACAAGAGGGAACTTGTTGAAACTTTGTGAGGAGAAGTGTTAGACTCTTGTGTTACTTCACCTTGCACAGACACAGTTACTGCAGAACAGCTGGAAGGTGACCATGCATCTGACTGAGCATCTAGTTGTTTTATTACTTATCATCCATGCTAACATGAAGGACGCCTGGAAGTATGTAGGCAGTGACGGTTATATCATTTAAAATGGATCAAACTATTTTTGTTCATGGAGGGAGAATAAATGAGCTCAGCTCCTCCTCCACTGTTGAGCTGGCAGGAACGTTACATTCACTTTCAGCCACGCTTGTTGTTGTATAACGTACAACATCAATACATCCAGTCGGAGTATTGCTATTATCACACACAAAAAATGGTTTTATGGTGAAATACATGATACGACACACCCGTCATTTGAGGCGTCTCCCTGAATAGTGGTCATGTCTCGTGTTGAGGACGTTTCTGTTTGCAGGTCAATGAAATATATAAAACTGTATGAGATCTGTGTCAGAGCACTTACAGCTGCAGTGTCACTGTAGCCTGACTCCTCCTCCTCCTCTCCTGTCCTCTCCTCTCCTCTCCTGTCCTCTCCTCTCCTCTCCTCTCCTCTCCTCTCCTCTCCTCTCCTCTCCTCTCCTCTCCTCTCCTGTCCTCTCCCTTCCTGGAAACTCTTATTTCATCTATTTGGCTTGTAAATTAGTGCCGGCAGGTTAACAGGCCCACTCTGCTTCCAGCAGGTCAACAGAGGTTGTCACGACACACGCAGCCTTTTCTTTCAGAGGGCTGTGGACTCTACAGTCGAACACTGAACGGCTCAGCAGCTGTGCAGCTTACGGAAATCTGTTCAGTGAAAACACATTGATGAAGACGAGTGTCGCTGACAGACGTCACCAGCGTGAACTGATGTGCACTTCATGTCTTCATGTCTACACCTGCTCTTATGGTTTACAGACACATTCATCTGATTAAATGATTACAGCAAATGATCAGAATAATATGAACTCCTTTTCCTCCATGTCTGCATGTAAACACAGGCAGCATGTGTGTCGTCATAAACAAAGAGGACATAAAGCCTGTTTGAGCTGTCACGTCAAGTCTTTAATTTTTCCTCCCAAAAATGTAAAAGTGTGTCGAGTGACCTCTTGAGAACGGATCTCACTTTCCTGCTTTATATGCAGATAAAAGTTCTGGACATGATGATTTTTTGTGTGTGTTTCACAGAGTTTATAAAGTGTCTCCAACATGTCAGTCACATCACAGTGAACCACATGGACATCAGACAGTGTTGAATCCATCCTGCCTGTTTTTGTTCTCCCTCTTCCTGTTTCATTGAGGACGTCAGCTGACGATGAAGAACTTCAACACACTGCTAACAGACTGTAGTCACATGCTGGCTACCTGATAACAAGCAGTGTAAAATAATCGACCACATTCTTACTACACTTTGGATAACAGCATCAGTTAACTGGATAAAATGTAAATGAGAATGACTGAGGTGCTTCTCAGTGTCTTCTTTGCGTTGCTGCTGAGGTGTTCAGCTTCGTCTCCTCTAAACTAGTCGGCTGTAACGAGTTTTGTCGTGGTGCTGGAGGGCTCACAGGGCCTTCAGCTGACTTTGAGCCATCACACACAGTTATAGATTAAACTTAGCTTGCAGGAGATTGCATCAGTCTGAACCAGTCAGCTGGACTACAGATACGAATCTGAATTTAAAATTCCGAGCAGCTCACTGTCAGTTTCATGCAAACCGTCTCACAGAGTTTATTGTTTGCACAGCTGCTGAGCTCAGCTGATCGTCTGTGATTATTTTTCCAGTGTAAAATCTTGTAGTTAAACATGTTTTCAGGTGATTTCTATGACACAAACAAACTGAACCTTTGAGTTAAAAGCTGGTTTCTGTCCCTGTAGGCCAGCTGAAGATAAGAGAGCTTACAAAGAGAGGTCAGCAGAAAGGTGAAGACAGGAAGTTGGAGGCAGGAATGTTTCACACTCACCTTCAGGACGAGTGACAAACAGCCTCTTCAGAGAGTTGTAGGTTCCTATCTTGATTGTCCCGTAAGACGCTTGTCTGAGCAGGGCCGGAGAAATCCTGAGAGGAGACGACAGACCTGGTAACATTCATTCGTCCCGGCAGTGTTTATCATTTACTTTAAGTCTTAAAAACTAGATTTCTGTCTTCTTGAGTCGTGTGAAATCCATCCTTAAGGTTTGTTACTCAAACCTGCTGCTTTCAATGTCAAAAAGAAGCTCCTGCTTTTAAAACTGAACACGTATCAGGTCCCACTGGGCTTCTTTCAGATCTGTAGCTGCAGATTCACAGTTTAACCACCATAAAGTGTAACAGCTCTGGGAGCAAAGCTTATTACTGCATATTATAATGAACACATGCTGTTTCCATCAGACTGCAAGCGTGGATCAAGAACACGCAACTAGATTCACTTAACAGCATGTTGACTTTAAGTGAAACTGAACAGCAAGACAACTGTGACCGTTATTTTGAATTAACTTAGGGTTGAAACTTTGAGGTCATTCTTATGTTGTTATGCAAGAATTCACCTGCTAATTCTAACCGAACCTCAGCTGTTAGCTCTGGACAGAAGTGAGGATACTGTGGTGACGGTGAGCTGGTCGGCATCTTCACATCTAAAGTTCGACACCAGGCGAACGCGGTCCATCAACTTTGACTTCAATTCAACTCGATTCATTTTACAACACATGACAGGATAACATTAGTTTGTAGGAGCACCATATGCTTGCACAAAAAACTGCACAATCTAATGAATAAATAATCATAACTGTCCATTAGGCTGAAGTAGAAGACATCTGGTGAAGTGGTTCAGAGCCGACTGAGCAGGTGTGATCCACGTTATTAACTCCATTATGTCATTTATACTATATTACATATTATTTAACTCCCAGCAAACATAAAGATTATGTCATTTATACTATATTACATATTATTTAACTCCCAGCAAACATAAAGAGACACCAACAAACGCAGCACTTAGTCTCCACTGGTGTTACATTGATAGAAAACACAGAAAGATGAGGATTCTTATATCATCAGTGAACACAGGACCGTCCACACACAAGAACTACACACTTCAGATAGAAGTTCTTGTGTTTTCCCCACATTTTGGTGAATACTGCACTCGATCATCACACGTCACACTCGTCTACTGTGCTCAACACACAGACAATGCAGAGCCTGAAAAATCTAATGTCATACCCAGAGTAGAGCGCCCGGATGCCCTCCTCCTTGCCGATCCTGAACAGAGCGTGGAACATGCCCCTGTAACGAACCTCCGTGTACTGGGACTGACCCTGGACCTGTAGCCGGGTCTTAGTCAGGTCGATGGGAAACGTCCCTGAGGATTAAAAGTGAAATAGGAAAGATAAATGAAAAATAAGATTAAGGAAAAGGATTTTTCTCTGCTCATGTAAAATCAATAAAAAAGAAAGTTGTATTTAAACTATTTCTCATGTTTCAACTCTTATCCAGGCACAAGAAAAGGCAAAAAAAAACAAAACAGCAAAATATACAAATACGTGCTGACAGATCAACTATCAAATTATTTGTGCACTAATTTGATATTTGATTAAATAGTTTAAATCATTCTTAAAAGTGACTACTAGGAACCCTCAGCTGTTGATTCTAGCGCCCCCTTTGGACAAAATCTGTATGATCCGTTATAAAAATCTTTGCTAATGTGAACACTTGGTTTAGAAGTGGATGACAGAGAGACCGCAGGATGGATCGTGATGAGGTAATGTATTTATATGATATAATGAATTTATATATGATTTATATGTGATCAGACCCGAGCGCAGGCATTTATAACAACTATGATAAATAGCAGTCTTTTCGCTGATGGTCTCGCTGTTACAGGTTTCAAACATACTTCCTCGTAGTCACTTTAAGAAACAAAAGTAAAATTTCTCTGATTCCAGCTTCCTAAATGTGACTCTGGTTACTTTCCTCCTCTGTGACAGTGAACTGATGATCTCTGGACTGTAAACAAAACACGGATCAACATTTTTCACATTTTATAAACCCAACAACTTTTTGATTAAATGAAAAACAGATTCACTGGAAAATAAAGTGATTGTTAGTGCAGCTCTGTACAAAAAATACCAGTTAAACTGAAAAAAGAGAGAAAGAAAGAAAATGCCTCAGCTCATTAAGAACTTGGTTAAATTCATTTCTTAATCATGCAGCAGATGATCTGAATATACGTCTTTTCAGGGAATGCAACACCTCTGAGATTGAGAGGCAGATTCTGTGATTAACTGCCAGTTAATTAATTAATGTTCATGTGTGTAAACCTACAGTTGCAGGAAGATGCATTTATTGAGCAGCACAGAGCTTCGACATGTATTCAGCTGCATCAGTCTGCAGGCAGCCTCACAGCACCGAGCAGGCGCTGCTGCACAATCTTCCTCTGACTGCAAATTCATGAGATTCAAATACTATTTACATAAACCATGTACTGCCACGACACCACAGCGCATAAACCAGCAGTATACATGACGGTGGCGGGGGGGGGGTTGCATGTCGTGCTGCATCACGTACCGAATTCTGCGACAATCGAGGCCATCCCGCCGTAGATGAACGGCTTCCAGTTCAAGCTGGCCATCTCCTCGGCGGCGGCTGCTTCCACCTGCTGCAGCCCCGCTACAAACAACAGAGTCCAGAGACAGAGGTCAACACAGTGCTGCAGCCTCAGACAATACAACATGTCGGGAAACATTGAGATCTGATGATGCTACACTTCAAGGAGGCTCCTCAGCATCAGCATCCCAGCGTACTGCGCCGGAAAGAGACGCCCGCTGTGTCGAGAACCGCGCACAGAGCCGTCATAGCTGTTGTGGGGTTCCCATTGGCTGGGAGGTCAGTCAATCAAAACATTTACGCGACCTGATTGGCTGCTGCGCCCCGAGAGGAGAAACCAACGAGTGACAGCTCGGTGACAGCAACAGTGTCTCGAGAATCACATTAAGTTATTTATTATTGTAAACGCAGCTGTGTCATGTCACAGACACGCTACTGAATCTACTAAACAAAATAATACATTTTATTAATGACATAAAATTGTGATAAGTGGAAACTGAGCGTTTAATGACGGAGATGGCGGCTCCGGCTGTTCCAACGGCGGTTAGCTCGCAGCAGATGGCTCCTGCTAGGCTAACGGCTCCTCGGCTAACACTTGTGGCAGCCTCAGCCAGCTGGTTAGCGACTGTTAACAGTTAGCAAGTTAGTCACCGTCACACTCCGCCGTCATGTCACGTACCTGTGGTGTCGATAAAAATGTGCGAGCTGCTATTTGACTTGGTTTTCCATGACTTCAGATATCCGCCGCTCGACTTTGACTGAAGTACAAGCAGAAAGTTCTCCGCTGCTGTTAGCCTCCCATTTGAGCTAATGTCAAATACACAGAAGTCAGCCTCGCTCTTCTTCGTCTGCTGTTTAATGTGTAGGGGCGGCTAACGGCCCCTGCGCTGCACTACCGCCACCCAGTGGACAGTGTGGGGTACTGACGACAGATTTGTTCTTTTTTAAATCTAAACTTTAAGATTTCCAAATGTCTGTCTCCACTTTGTCACCATGATGTACTGAGTGTAGATTGATGAGGGGAAATTTTGATTTACATGATTTTCATGTGTTATTTTAGGCCATTTTATACTGTTTAATATTTTTTCTAGAGATTTGTTTTCTTTAGATTTGTAAAGACGAAAAATGACACATGGGCTTTTAAGGAAATTGTTTTATTTGAGTGAAAATAGTCGTTGTGGATCTGCCGTCATTATTAAATTCATGTGCTCCAACCTGTTTTGGAATCAGGACTGTAGCAGCTGAAGTCATCAGTCATTTATTCACAGTCTATTTCAGCAAATACACACACTGACACTCACAGCTCCACATGAGCACCAACGCAGTGGATGTGAGGTTGTTCTCACCAAAACAAAACACCTTTTAATAATTCATAATAAAACTGCAGTGTTCTGTGAATAACTAGAGTATGTGTCAGAGACATTTTGCTCTTGGGTTCTTTAAAGGTAATTTTCCTCTAAGTACTAAAATCTATCTAGAGATGCTCAGTATCTTTATGTGAGATAATGTTTTGTTGTTTGTCAGCTAATGACTTCAGCGTTTTTAGACATCTCTGATCAGCTCATATGTGTTAGTTAGATAGATACTGCCTCTCTGTCAGCACTGTTCTGTTTGCATTATCAACATAAAGTTTTCTGCTGCTCTGTCAGAAGTCTGTTTTGCTCGCTCCTGTTGTATCTGTCACATCTTGGAAACCAAAACTGCCCACAAAGTAAAAACACAAGTTATCTACAACTGCATCACATATTTGCACGGATCCACTTAGTCGTAACCAAACACTTCCTGTTTATATTCAGTCTGATTGGTTATATATGTCTGACTGCTGCAGGTCTGAGGTCTGCATGTCAATATGTCTGAAACCTGAGTCGACTCAAGACACTCATCAGCTTTGATCACTTGTTTCTTCTCTTTTCAACAGCTTCTTCCTGCTGCTCTCTCTCTCTCTCTCTGTCTCTCTCTCTCTCTCTCTCTCTCTCTCTCTCTCTCTCTCTCTGTGTCTCTCTCTCTCTCTCTCTCTCTCTCTCTCTCTCTCTCTCTCTCTGTTTGGGTCGACTGCATGTTGGATCAGATTATCTCCAGGTCCAGTTTTGATCCAGATCTAAACCTGGTGAATTAATTCATACATGTTGAGTTTGTGTAGAGCTGTTAAGACCTCTAGTATGTTGGTTTCGAGCGTCACCACACCTCAGGTGCTGCAGTCTCCTGCCTCACCTCACAGCTACTGAGGTGAAGAGCAAACATCACAACAACACAGCAGGCACGTCCAGGAATTTCAACCAGCAACCTCCTGGTCACAAGCCTGTTTTTCTTGTTTTTTTTCTGCTGTTGCAGATCAGCCAAACCAGAACTTGAATGCATTGAAAGGACCTTCCTTCCCACCTCACTTAGAATCTCACACAGCAGATAAACACAAAGTTAAAATACTTCAGTAAAAAAATAAACATCTTCAGATCAGATTTAACATACAGCGGTGACGAAGCTTCACAGTCCAGAGAGGAGTGGCACCACTGCCCTTCCTCTGTGTCTTCTTCTTCTTCTTTTCAGCGGCTGATGCACTACTGAAGGACATGCTGCACGACAGCCGCAGCAGCAGGACGTCTCCAGAGTCATCGGCTCGAACACAGGAAGTGTTTTGGCTCAGAGGGTGGTGCGCAGCAGTCGAATGACTCGCTGGTAAAGCTGCTGGACGACGGACACCAGGTTCCTGAGAGAAGGTGACAAGAACCCAGACATCAACATTTGTATGATACTTTACATATAAAATGTTTGTAGATGGAATAAAAATGAGTTCTTGAGCGTCTGTGCTCCACAGACTCACCGAGCGCCGATAGAGAAGCAGTTGTTGCGGTTCGGGTGGAGGCAGAAGAGCGAGGCCACGCAGTAAACACAGCACAACAACATGGACAGCAGCCGTCTCTTTAAAGACATCTTCAGTCTGAGGAGCAGAAACACTCGGTCACACTGTCTGCAGCACAGCAACATCAACAGGAAGTGTGTGTTGGATTACTGGAGGCTGGGACACAAACATGTTCTGGTTCTCTGACATTTCACCTAAAATCTTGATCTTAAAATGTTTTTCCTCAGAAAATCTCCAAACACAACAACAGAGTCTCGATCAGTCTATGAACAACAAGGATCCTGCAGACTTATGTTTGTATGAGTTTTATTTATTTCACCTTTAATGAACCAGGACGACTTCTGAGAGTCCCGGCCGTGTGAACGAGGCAACACATCGTCACATCATATTTCTTTTCCTTCACGTCGAGCATTTAAGGAGCAGTTCACCCAAAAAGTAAAGCTCAGTCATTATCTCCTCGTGCCCCAACGCTGAAAACAGCTCTGCAGCATTCTCCTAAACAGCTGAAGTAGCTGGAGAGTTTTAAAACCAAGTCTGCAGAAGCCCAGAGATCACAAACTGATCTGAAAAGACGTCATTTAAACCATAAAGCTGAAAACTTCACTGTAAAAGCGTTCGTGTGCAGCTCGTCTGAAATTATCTGAGCTTTTCCTTTAAAGAAGTGTTTCTAAATGACGTCTTATAAAAGAATCCAAGCCCAGGTCCAAACCGCTTTTCTTAAAACAAATAATTAAAGAGTTCAACAGTTTGTTTCCACAGCTGTCGTCTGTGTGAGCAGAACCAAACCCGAGCTGAACTATGAGCGCTGCGTCACCACGAGCTCAAAGTGTCAAACATTTCAGATCTTCACTAATCCGGCTCAGCTCTGGTACAGCTCGAGCTGCTGCAGGCCACATGACGCGTGAAACCATCACTCACGTTACATCATCATCATCATCATCATCACCTTCACAGTCCTCTCCAGAAGAACTCTTCCTGTGTCTTCTGTAACTGGAGACTCCTCGCTGTGATGAAAGCTCCTTGGGAACAGATCCGGGTTCAGGTGGACGTGAAGAATCCGTCTCGGCGGCTGGAGGACGACGTTGGCAGAGGTGTAAACAGGATCCGGCTCCCTGGGTGCTGCTGGGCACCGGGCACAATTACTGCTGACCCACACTTTGTTTTGAAAGGTCCTGAAAGGTCTAGCAGGGGTGAATGACATTCCCACATTGTGTGACTGTTGGAGCCGGTCGGTCAGGAGGGCGGGGGCCTGAACCTGCTGGTCCAACTGTCATCTGAGTCACTTTTTCTGCCCGGTTCTGTTTCTCTGGGTCAAACTTTCTGCCATTAACTGTCCATGCAAAGTCGTGTGTTGTGAGGGAAAAATCTGTTCAGTTTTCTCAGAATGATGTTCATTTTTAGAATATTGTCTAATAAAGAAACTCTCCGGACAAACTCAGCCGTGTCTCCAGTCTGTCGCTTGTCTCTCAGTGTTTCTGTGACGGGCCGGAGCTGGTGTGATGCCAGGTGACGTTTGGAGTGTGTGCAGTGAGAAAGCGTCATTAACCAGATGTGTTTATGTGTGAATCTTAGTGGAAAATGGTCCCATCAGGCCAGATGTCTCTGCTGAGGTCGGAGCAGGACGGCGGCCAGCAGAGTTTAACTGCACACAAACACTCAGAGCTGCTTCTGTCCTGCATGACTAAATACAGAGCCGCTCTGTTTCTCTGCAGTCTGACAGGTTCACTGGATCTGTGAGTATATGATCCAGACTTTAACTACATATGAATACATAGGAAGTGTAATAGCAAAATGAATAAAAAAAAATCAATAACTGTGATAAAATGCTTGATTGTAATTATGAACAAATAAACAAACAAACCACAAATTGAATTAGATATTAAATGTTTAAACAAAGTCAAGATTCTTTTGTATTCTTCTTATATCTCAACTCGTCTCATTACACATAAAGTGAAATACTATGATAAAACCAGAAATGTCCTTCTTCTAATATTTGTTAATTTATAGCTCTTGAGTCTGGCTGCTTCTCTGCAGGCGGTGTGGAGGCGACCAGCAGCCTTCAGCTCTCACATCTTCTCTTTACATCATCGTAGATCCTCTGCAGGCGTTCAGGTCGGAGCACTGCAGCATCACAGTAACATCACAGTAACATCACAGCAACATCACAGTAACATCACAGCAACATTACAGCAACATCACAGTAACATCACAGTAACATCACAGTAACATCACTGCAGCATCACAGTAACATCACAGTAACATCACAGTAACATCACAGTAACATCACTGCAACATCACAGCAACATCACAGCAACATCACAGTAACATCACAGCAACATCACAGTAACATCACAGCAACATCACAGCAACATCACAGTAACATCACAGTAACATCACAGCAACATCACAGTAACATCACAGTAACATCACAGTAACATCACAGCAACATCACAGTAACATCACAGCAACATCACTGCAGCATCACAGTAACATCACAGTAACATCACAGTAACATCACAGTAACATCACAGCAACATCACAGTAACATCACAGCAACATTACAGCAACATCACAGTAACATCACAGTAACATCACAGTAACATCACTGCAGCATCACAGTAACATCACAGTAACATCACAGTAACATCACAGTAACATCACAGTAACATCACTGCAACATCACAGTAACGTCACAGTAACATCACAGCAACATCACAGCAACATCACAGTAACATCACAGTAACATCACTGCAGCATCACAGTAACATCACAGTAACATCACAGTAACATCACAGTAACATCACTGCAACGTCACAGTAACGTCACAGTAACATCACTGCAGCATCACAGTAACATCACAGTAACATCACAGTAACATCACAGTAACATCACTGCAACGTCACAGTAACGTCACAGTAACATCACAGCAACATCACAGCAACATCACAGCAACATCACAGCAACATCACAGCAACATCACAGTAACATCACAGTAACATCACAGTAACATCACAGTAACATCACTGCAGCATCACAGTAACATCACAGTAACATCACAGTAACATCACAGTAACATCACTGCAACGTCACAGTAACGTCACAGTAACATCACAGCAACATCACAGCAACATCACAGCAACATCACAGCAACATCACAGCAACATCACAGTAACATCACAGTAACATCACAGTAACATCACAGTAACATCACTGCAGCATCACAGTAACATCACAGTAACATCACAGTAACATCACAGTAACATCACTGCAACGTCACAGTAACGTCACAGTAACATCACAGCAACATCACAGCAACATCACAGCAACATCACAGCAACATCACAGCAACATCACAGTAACATCACAGTAACATCACAGTAACATCACAGTAACATCACTGCAGCATCACAGTAACATCACAGTAACATCACAGTAACATCACAGTAACATCACTGCAACGTCACAGTAACGTCACAGTAACATCACAGCAACATCACAGCAACATCACAGTAACATCACAGCAACATCACAGCAACATCACAGCAACATCACAGTAACATCACAGTAACATCACAGCAACATCACAGTAACATCACAGCAACATCACAGCAACATCACAGTAACATCACAGTAACATCACAGTAACATCACAGTAACATCACAGCAACATCACAGCAACATCACAGTAACATCACAGTAACATCACTGCAGCATCTTCATACAGTTTAGATTTAAATCCTTCTGTTCATGGTTCTTCTGTCATATTCTAATATTCTGAGATGTTTTTATTTAATGAGCTGTAAACTGTAATGACAAAAAAAGACTTCAGATGATTCTCTTCATGTGTATTTAATCTAGAATAAATGAACGTTTTCACTTTTGAGTTAACATACGGAGAAGAACAAACATTTTCACGATATATATGTATATATATATATATTTTGTTTTGAACACATAAAAAAGAGACTAATAATCTTAAATTGTTCAAACTTTTTAGCTCGTACAACATAAACCTGATTGTCTTTTTTACTTTACGTTTTACACAATTTAAAAGTTGACTTAAATCTAAATCAGTTTGAGTTGCTTGTTTCTTTCATGTGTACATTTTATATTATTAGTTTAAAGTTGTTCCTTTATGCAGAACTTTGGATCCTGCTGTCTCATCCTGGACTCTGAACCATCCTGACAAAATAAAGGTGAATTGAACTTGAATCTACTTGTGTCTGACTTCAGACGGCAGCACCTCGTGTGGATCTTGATGATGGTAGTGATCAGAACAGTCTGTTTTCTCTTTCTTGTTCTTAAAACCCAGCCCAGAGGACTCTGAACCAGCCCGCGGACCTTTTAACTTGGGTA
Source organism: Sparidentex hasta (assembly GCA_030272975.1). Taxonomy (NCBI): domain Eukaryota; kingdom Metazoa; phylum Chordata; class Actinopteri; order Spariformes; family Sparidae; genus Sparidentex; species Sparidentex hasta. The sequence goes on along the minus strand of JARJLU010019233.1, from coordinate 14,865 downwards.
TAAAAAGCCCAGGTGACTCTAACAGCGACTCTGTTGGAGCCACATGTCGACCGTGACGGGTCAGAACGCCTGTTTTTCATTCGTTCCTCACACACTGATCTTTTCCCTGATTATGTAAAGTTTGCTCTGCTAACCAGAACCGGGCCCAAGTTTTTCTCCAGTCGTCTTGATAGAAATGATGAATACAGTGAATATACTAAAAATAGCGATGTTGCTGGCCGGCAGAGAGCCATCAGGCAGGCGGCCGGGACAAAGGTCAGTCCAAGAGAGGCAACAACAGCGTGTGTGTGTGTGTGTGTGTGTGTGTGTGTGTGTGTGTGAGGGGAGGAGACAAGTGAGGCCGGCTGATAAAGCTGTGAGTGTTTTTGTCCTTTGTCATTTGTTGGAGGGGTCTTCAGGACGCCGCGGAGGACGGTGACGTCGAGCGGATGTTTGAGGACCAGATGAACTTTGTTAAACTTTGACTTGAGCGACAGAAGAAACAGTAACGAGACAACGAGACGGGATTAACGTGAGCGGACGATGTGACTGAAGGTTGTTCATCTTGTGGTGATGATGCTTGGAATCTTTGTCACTGACTCACTCATTGATATTTTTTACACCGTCTTCATCTTTTTGAAAGTTTTAACTTTGTGTTTTGAGTCGAGCTTTGGTTCGAATGTTTTTTGTGCCACGTGTCGTCTGACGGACGTCGGCTGTGAAGGATTAAACAGATTCTGACAGCAGCGATGTCAGAGCTTCTCTGCTGCACACACGCTGTGTGACGTCAGCTGAAAGTCTTTGGGTTTTTCTTGCCAACATGTTGTACTTGTGTGGACACGTGAGCACTGATCCTTCTGTCAGCGTGAGTCCTGACTGCCTGGACGCCAGCGAGCCGACCCCGATGGACGTGGGGCCTCGGGTGATGGGCCTCATCCTGAGCATCGCCTCCTGCCTCATCATCTCCACCAACCTGCTGGTGGCCGTCGCTCTGCTGAAGCTGCTGCTGAAGAAGAGCAGCCAGAGCTGGTGCTTCGTCCTCAACCTGGCACTCGCCGACGTCCTGGTGGGCGTGGCCATCACTGGTCTGGCTACAGAGGACTTCCACAGCGACAGCATCAACATCACTCAGAGCCGGAGCATCCAGCCCACCGCTGACCCCGCCACCAACACCACGCCTTCTGCTCAGGGTAAGACCCGCTGCTTGATGAGGATGGCCTTCGTCATGTCGCCCTGCACGGCGTCCATCATGTCCATGTTCCTCATCTCACTGGACCGCTACGCAGCCATCAAGATGCCGCTGCGGTACTCCCAGCTGTGTGGGAGGGCGACAGCAGTCGGGTCACTGCTGGCTCTGTGGATCAGCGCGCTCATTTTGGGATTCCTGCCAGGTGAGATGAACAAATGCTCCATGATTTATATTGTTTTAGGGTAAAAGAAGCTGCTGTTGCGACTGAAAACAGTCCTGAATTTTAAAAATCAAAGTGTCTGCTGTGGTGCAACGTGTTGAAAAGGTGCTGCTGTTCTCTGTTCCTCAGTCATGGTGCGTCAGCTGCAGACCGACCACTACGACGGCTTCTGCGCCTTCTTCGCCGTCATCCAGCAGATGGGCATGATCTTGTTGCTCAGCGCCTGCTTCTTCCCTGTGCTCTCTGTGTTCATCTACATCTACCTGGACATCCTGAAGATCGCCTGCGGCCATCAGAAGCAGATCTCCCGGCAGGCCGGCTCCAGGACGGCTGACCACCGAGGCCATCAGCACCACGAGCATCATCACCAGCAGCTGAGGAGCTACTGGAGCCACGTGAAGGCCCTGAGGACGGTGGCAGTGCTGGTCGGCTGCTTCCTGATCCTCTGGTGTCCGTTCTTCGTCGTGTGCATTGTTCAAATTCTGTGCTCGAGATGCCAACTCACCAAAGTGTTGGAGAATCACCTGTGGCTGCTGGGACTGTCCAACTCTCTGATCAACCCTCTGGTGTACGCCTTCTGGCAGAGGGAGGTGCGGCTGCAGCTGGCGGCCATGTTTTCCTGCTTCACAGGCCGGTCAGCGGCCGCCGGACCTCCAGGTGTCAATGACAGAAATGAGCCGCCGAACGTGCTGACTCAGGCTGCTGTTCCAGGCGGAGATACTCTCAATCCTTCACTGCTGCGGCCGATTATCGGCAGCACCGCGGCTCACGCTGCGCCGCTGTCGACTACAACCAGCTTGTGAAAGAGTCCAGATCATCCAGAAACTGTGACTGTGGAGCCGGACGAGTGTAACAAGAAACATCTCAGTACAAATGATTCCTTTTAAGGCCGAGCGGCGACAGTCACATTCATAAATCTGAGCGCTGCTGGATGATTCAGAGTTTAGTTCCACGGTTTCCAGTAAAATCAGAGGAGTCAGAGGTCAGCGGCAGCAGAGGCAGGAAATAGTTTAATCTCCATTTGACATTCATTCCTAGTAAGTCCACAAGGTTCCAGACCCGTCCCACGGGTCCATGAGGGACGGTCTCGGACTCCCCGAGCCCTTTATGCACACTGAAATCCTGCAGAGGTTTGTGGAGTGCAGCTGAGGGAGAAACCGACAGGGAAGTGAAAGTAAAGAGAAATGTAATTTACTTCCTCAGATTTAAAGTTGTTTGGCATTGACAGCTGGATCTTTGGTTCTGACTGACGCAGTTGATGATGGTCCAGTATCTGTGAACTGGCACAATAATCTGTAATCTCACTTCAGTTGCGGTGAACCAGCAGGAGGGCCGATGGATTCAGATCTCATGACGAGTCGTCTCTGTGAGTTTTGACGACAGCTGAAGCTGCGACGCCTCTCTGGAAAAGAGAAAGACGAGTCTGGTGTGAACAGGATGTGTTCCCTCGTCCACCTGGAGGCTTGAAGCTTTTCACCAGCCAGGATAAATGTTTCCCCCAAAACACAGATACATTTAAACTTGTATGTGTCATACGTGTCAGATCATCTATGATGATGACGTTAAAACTGAGAGACGATGTTCCAACATTTGTAAACGTCACACCACTGGATTATTTTAATAAAGGACATCAGGAGACAGAACCTGGTATTTAAAGACAAACATGATGTTTTATTAACTCTGACCAAGTGGTTTATGTGCCTCACCAGAGCATCTACACGTAAAGTCTCAACATATCAGGTCCTGCTGCCATTTATCGGTTTTCTCATTGAAACCTGTGTGATTCACGCTCTCTCCAACCAGCTGACAACGTCAACATGTCACAAAACAACACGTTGGTGTCATCATTTCAATAAGTTGGTTGTTAAAAGAAAGATGATATTGATTCTTTCGAAGGTATTTATCTGATATTTCATCACATTGCAGAAGATTTCTAGGAATCTCATGTTTCATGTGTTAAAATCTGAAACTGTGTCGGCGGTGAGCTGCACCGTCATCATCCGGAGCAACAAACCACATCCACATTCCTCAGCTGAAGGGCAGCTCAGTCAGTTCTGGTTAAAGATGGTTTAAAATGTGAATTCTTCAAATATTTGGTGAATAAAGTTACACTTCTGAACCAGTTCTGAGCGTCTTCTCAGCAGTTTAATACTCACTGGTTCACATATTCTTCCCAGTTTCTCTCTGAGAATCCCAGTTTAGACGTGTCGTCTCTTCTGTTGATGCAGAGCAGATCACAGATAACATGCAAAGGTCATGAGACAGACTGGAACCCACCACATTATATATAAACTGTGTGCCTTGGCCGTCGGACCCACTTTGTTTTATACCGTTTTATTACGTCCATGTGATTTAGTAGCTTTAAAACGATGCTTGTCAGATAGCAGACGAGCTCATTTTACAGCCGGGTAACTCTCCGCTCATGGAAACTTCCTCGGCTGCTTGAATCTTGATAAATATCGTCCACTTTACGTGTCGGCAGTCTGGATCAACAAGGTGATGTCAGAGGTTCAACATTTGCTGTAGTCTGAGCTGGAAGCAGCTAATTTACCTCCTGTTATTACATCAGATGTCAGCAGGATCACACTGTGTAATAAACCTGCAGACGAGCCTGCGTCTGCCAGAAAACATCACGGAACTCAACATTTTTACATTGAAATGTCTAAAACGATTCGACCTTTGTTCTACATACAGTTGAGTTTTGTTCTTACTTCATCACAAATGTTTCCAACCATGTTCAACCAGAAGAGTTTCCTCAGGGCGACGTTTCATCTGGTCGTCTGTCGCTGTAACTTCCAGGAGAGAAACGAAACATAACGAGAGCAAAACATCTGTGAACATCTGCAGCCGAGTCACGTCAGATTTTATCAGCTCCAAAATCTCCAGATTAATTTCTGTGTCTGTGTGTTAGATTCAGGTGAAGCTCTGAGTGAAGTCAGCACTCAGCAGAGACTCTGGTTCTGGTTCTGCTTCTGGTTCTGGTTCTGGTTCTCTGTCTCCTCTCTGTAACGTTATGTTCGCAGAACAGAACCTGGAGGTCCGGATCACTGCTGCAGTCAGGCTGATCAACTGGACTGAAGAGAAATCAGCTTTTTAATCCCACAAGTCACAAAGTCGTCTGTGTTCACGGATCCGGATCAGAACCAGATGAGACTCCAGGTGATTATTCCTCCAGAAGGTCCAGATCTTCCAGTCCGCTCCCCACACGACACGCAGCAAACGTCTTTCATCGTGAGAGACCTCTCACAGCACAAATTACATTTTTAAATCTTAAAAAATAATTCCAAAAAACTTTATTAAATTCAGCGCATCTGGTTAAATCCTGCAGCTGTGCTCCAAACATCGTGTTCGTCTGCGTCTGCTCAGCCTCACCAGCGTCTGGTCTGTTTGAAATCTGTCTTGAACATCCACCAAACCTGAGGAACATTTACAACAAGTATTCGTTTACGACAAGATGACTCCATCCAGTCTGCAACAGCCAAACTACAACAAGCTGCGTCACAAGTTTCCTGAACCAAATGAAAAACAGACTCAATAGGTGTCAGACAGAAACCTTGAAGCCAACAGAGTGTAAATATCTAGTAAATAAAACCTCTGAATGTGATATAATAACCATTGAAAACTATAATTTCAAACTTTTGCATTGATTTTCATGATTTTCTTCAGACCTTGAAGAAAAAATGCTGTCCTTCAAAATCCTTTTGGAATTTTTGTCCCGAACATCCACGAAACATGAATCTGAAAATCATTAACAACATGGACAGATTGAAATAGTTCAGATAATTAATAATATGCTCGTTTTCACTTTGTTGAGCCAGAAATCCTGCAGATGAATCTGTAGAAAACACATCTTGTTCAGTAACTTCAGGGCTGAAAAACACACTGACTCAAGCTGCACCGGCTGTAAACTGTCCCAGGAAGGATCATTACTGTAATATTTCATTCTGTGGTTTAATTTCTATCTTTGTGTGATACGAGTTTTTCTTTGTGTTCAGGTAAATTGCAGGTAACATCTTGTGATGTCCTGATTCACTGCAGAAACTGTAGGAAGCAGAATAATGACACATCGAAATGCAGAATATTTATTATCAAACACAAATGACAAAGAATCACTGGAGGAAAACAAGGAAATGTTCAACATAACAAGTGACTTTTTACAAGGACGGGATGATGACGGGATGTCAGAAATAGACAGGAATGCTCTCTGAAACTGTGGAGACTGTAAATCAAACTACAACCATCCAACTCATCGACTCACAACCACAAACACAAACAGTTTAGTCGCCGTGGAGACGCCACGAGTGAAAACGTCAACAGCACAAGTTCACATCCAATATCAGAAAACTTGTAATAGAATAAAATAATTGTCTTAATGTCACTAATCAGCTGTAGAGGAGAATCATGCTGATGTCTGAACTTTACAGTTTAATTCCTCTTTATATTCTGAAGCTTTGACGGACATGTTAATACTAAAAACATGCAACAGTTTTCTGATTGATTGATTGAAATTCACTTCGACTCTAATATGTCGACACAATAAAACAAGATGTTCTGGTTCCTGTTCTGGACATTAATGTTGGTTTCACTGTGATATCTATCAATTAAAGTTTGACCCTCTTCACCTGCAGTGTCTCTTAAATTACAGCCTAAGGTAGATGTTGAAAGTGTGTGTTTGTGTGTGTGTGCGTGTGTGTGTGTGAGTGTGTGTGTGTGTGTGTGTGAGTGTGTGTGTGTGTGTCTGTGTGTGTGTGTGTGTGTGTGTGTGTGTGTGAGTGTGTGTGTGTGTGTGCTAGCTGCGCCGGTGCTTGTGTGTCCTCTCCGGGCTGAAGAACGGGTGCCACAGCGCCTCCTCCAGCGTGATGCGTCTGCAGACGTCGTACTCCAACATGCAGCCGAGCAGGTCGAACAGCTGCCGCTCCTCCTCGCTCGCCCGCTGCATGAACTGCTGAGAGACACACGGTAAGTTTAACTACTTCCTGCTGATGCTGCCTCACGGCTGCAGCTGATTGGCTGATCCGAGCGCTCTGTACCTTCAGAGGTTTACAGTGTTTCCTGATGTAATCGCCCGAGGAGCCCTGCTCGTCCCAGTTCAGACGCTCGTTGTGAACGTAATGCTTCTTACTGCGCACACACACACACACACACACACACACACACACACACACACACACACACACACACACACACACAAAGGTTACCCATATAGGAGGTTCAGGTAAGATAGAAACAACCTGGGCACCATGTTGAGGTGTGTGTGGTCACCTGGTCTTCTTCAGCAGGTGAGGGGGAATCGGTCCCAGGACCTTCTCCATCATGGCCAGATGTTCTCTGCTGTCGTGGGTCTGAAACAACCGACAGACAGGACTTACTGCTGTTTCTGTGTGTGTGTGCGTGTGTGTGTGCGTGCGTGTGTGTGCGTGCGTGTGTGTGTGTGTGTACCATGAATAGCACACGTCCCAGGAAAAACTCCATGAGGACGCAGCCCAGACTCCAAACGTCACACGACTGACTCCAGCCCAGATCTGAGAGCAAACACACAGTTACAACTGAAGACACACACATACACTGGTGCAAATCTCTGTGTGTGTGTGTGTGAGAGAGTTGTGTGTGTACCCAGTATGACCTCTGGAGCTCGGTACTGACGTGTTGACACAAGAGATTCGTGGTGGTCGTGGTCAAATGTGGCCGTGCCAAAATCCACCACCTTCACATCCAAACTCCTCAGTTTCTTCTGCTTACACTTCTGTCACATATCACACACACACATGCACACAACACACACACACACACACACACACACACACACACACACAAACACCCACTGATAAACATGAAAAGTTGGCATGACAAGTTTTATCATTTTAACTTTAGTCGTTGCAACAAGACTGTTACCGTCTCCTCGTTGTACACCAGGTCGTAGTCGGAGCTCACAAACAGGATGTTCTCTGGCTTCAGGTCTGTGTGTGTCAGCTTGTTACGATGTAGGACTGTACAACACACACACACACACACACACACACACACACACACACACACACACACACACACACACACACACGTTTATAAAGTGAGTGAAGATCCCTCAATTGTAGTTGAGCTCAGTACAAAAGTAAAGTTTCCAAATTTAGCAAAGTTTTAAAACAAAGTTTTAAACAAAAATCAACCAACCAACCAACGTCAGACGAGGTCAGAGGTCATGACTAACACACACACACACACACACACACACACACACACACACACACACACACACACACACACACACGTTTATAAAGTGAGTGAAGATCCCACAATTGTATTTAAGCTCAGTACACAAGTAAAGTTTCCAAATTTAGCAAAGTTTTAAAACAAAGTTTTAAACAAAAATCAACCAACCAACCAACGTCAGACGAGGTCAGAGGTCATGACTAACACACACACACACACACACACACACACACACACACACACACACACACACACACACACACACACGTTTATAAAGTGAGTGAAGATCCCACAATTGTATTTAAGCTCAGTACACAAGTAAAGTTTCCAAATTTAGCAAAGTTTTAAAACAAAGTTTTAAACAAAAATCAACCAACCAACCAACGTCAGACGAGGTCAGAGGTCATGACTAACACACACACACACACACACACACACACACACACACACACACACACACACACACACACACAGGACTCACAGCAGACGGCTCTGAAGATCTGGAAGGCCATGTGTCTGATCTGCTCCACGCTGAAGGACAGGAAGTCGTTCTGTCGGAGGAACTCGAAGGTGCTGATGCCGAGCAGCTCGAACACGATGCAGACGTGACCGCTGTGCTCGAACCAGTCGAGCATCCTCACACAGGCGCTGACGGGAGACAGTCACAGATCAACAAACATGACAGGAAGCATTCATACAACAATCAAAAATCAACTCACAATCTGTTGTCGTCGTCCAGACTGTTGATCTCCTGCAGCACTGAGATCTCAGACCTCGCTACTTCACTGAAACTGTCGATGTTCCTCACAATCTTCACGGCCACACGTTCGTCTCTGTTGGACAAAAGACAAAAGAAGATCTGCACTAATCCGACATAAATGAATTCTCCTGTTCTGGATTCAAAATAAAAAAGTCCTGACTTACTTGTCTCTGTCGATACACTCCACCACTTTACCGAAGGCTCCTTCTCCCAGAGCAGAAATCACCTCATCTGAGGACGCACAGACATTCACTCAGTCTCTTAAATCAGTAAAAGTAAGAAGATGCAAGTTGTTTAGTCTTCAGAGAGAACGGGAGGTTTTAAGTTTCTGTCAACAGTAGTATGCTAGCTAACGTTAGCCTCAAAGGCTGTAAAGTTTCCCGTTGCTCGGCAGCAGGATGCCTCTCTCTCATTGGTTGTTGTGGCTCAGAAAGATTTGAAACGAGCGCTGCACGACTGGAGTCGCTGGTGGAGCGAGTGTTACCTTCATGCAGCCTCGTTACAAACTCAGCGTATCAAAACTTTGACAAGGACACAAAAGACGCTAGAGAAAGAAGGTCGGTGTCAAGTACATCTTTCTTTCATCAGCAGGCCGATGTGATAGACCAGGTGTCCGTCTTCATCGTCCTCACAGCTCGTTCCCCTCTGACTCGTCTGCACTCCGTCATCTTCAGCGCTGACAGCATTGTCACCAGACAGACCAGAGAGGAGCGAGCTGTCTTCAGCCTGAGTTCAGAGTCGGACATGTGAGGAACGGAGGACGAAGCGGTGGAGGCAGGTGTTTCCGAACATAAAGGTTGAAAAGTACAAAAGGACAAGAGACAGACGGAGTGACAATTAGAAACACGTCGCTTTGTTTTAGACTGAACAGTTTGAAGTGAGTCGTACCGAGGAGCTGCTTCCTGCGCTGGTGCTTTGGTTGAAGCTTCCCGTCCGTCTGTCAGCGTCTGTTTTGGGTTGATCATCGTCTACGAGCAGAAGAAAAAGACCCAGAGTTCAACGATGTTTGAGAAAGTTACTGTGACGTGAGATTAAACCGAAATGATTTCATGTCTGCAGGAAAAACTGTTTTTGGTTCATGTTTCATCTTGTGTCTTTGGTAAAGACAGGCTGAACTTCACTGAGCTGCTCTACACATGAACATGAGCTGTGTGACTGATATAAGTGAAATGAATATATAAGATTACCTCCCGGAGAAGCACACTTGTTGTCCTCTCGGCCCATAGTGCTGCTGGACGCTCCGGGCTCTGCTCCGGATCCTGGAGGGCTGCTGGTTTATTCTGCACAGAGAAGAAGAAACACATGCAGACGAGGCTCAGCGAAGGTTCATCCACACTGAACAGTAACGAGGAGTGGACCCAGCAGAACCAACACGCCTCTTTAATTCAGTCAAACCTAATCTAATTTCAAACTCAATTTAAAATCACCAGATTTAAGATCCTCATCACTCATGAAACCAGACTTATTTCATTAAGATCCACCTTTAATTCCTGAGAAAAACAACCTACTGAGCGTGATACAATGCCTGGATTCCTCCCTGAACCCAGATCAACACCAAAGGGTCTATTCTGGGAGGAGATCGATCCTCCATCGATCAATCCTCCATCGATCAATCCTCCATCGATCAATCCTCCATCCTACAAGTTTCATCTGTTAAAACTGTTCAGAAGTTTTCAGTATCCTGATAAACCGACCAACAAACAGGTCATCACAACACACACACACACACACACACACACACACACACACACACACACACACACACACACACACACACACACACACACACACACACACAACTCAGCTAACATCACACAAGTGGCTCTGAAACAGTTACTGGAGCTTTTTAACTTACAGGATCGGAGCTGAACTTGGAAGCAGGACTTTTCTCCTGAAGGTCAACAACTCTTCCTCTCTTCCTCGTTATTCTGTTGTTCTGTCGCACTTTGTAAATGCAGAAATGTTGAATTTAGAATAAAATAAACTCAGGAAGAGTCACGTTTGGCTGCGAGCTCTGCCTGGAATTCAAACCCTCCGTCCTCCGCAGGCTGTGATGTATGACTGCGAGAGCCTCCGGCCTCCTCAACGCCTGATTCCTTCTTCTCTGTTTTCAAAGCTATACATAGTGTTACATCCCTCCAACCTACAAACCCATTGGTGTCTCTATCTCCAGGGCTTTCCCCGGCCTTTTGGAGAAGGCTTAGTTACGACCCCCCTGCCAGAGGGGCAGCGTCAGAGGGCGAGAAGAAAACATGAAACCATGATTGTCCCTGAGGAGAAATTAGGTTTTCAGAGCAGTCACTGGAGACGGCCACGGAAAACACAAACAAGCAGAGGCGTCATGCCCGTCTAATATCTGGACTTTATGATATAATGATTTATAATATGATATATTTTATATTTTAAGTAAAACATGCTCTTCTAACATGTCAAGTGTTGTCAGACATTTTCTCTATGAAGTTAGTTTCTTCCAAAAGTTGCCAGATTAAATCCAAAACATCCTAAAACCAAATCGACTGAACATGTTGATTGTTGCTGACGCACAAAACGACACTTTTCACCAAACAACACGACCGACATCATACAGAACCGATGACATCGTACAGAACCGATGACATCGTACAGAACCGATGACATCGTACAGAACCGATGACGTCGTACAGAACCGATGACATCATGCAGTCACAGTTCAGTTGGGCTTCTTATATGCAACATGTTGAATTTCAACTCAACAACTCACTAAACTGAGTGATTTTATAAGGGAGTCTGGTGACGTCCTCTCTCTTGGATCTATAGTTCCCACCCACCGGGCCGTGAACCGGGCTCAGGTCCTAACAGGCTGCAAAAACCCAGCAGGAACTATTGGTTCTGGTGTAACTGTGCAATTTATTGTGTTTTGTTATTCATTTTCCTGCAAATGTCGGTCGTAGTTTAACATTAAAATGTGATAAAACAGATTTAATTACATTGTCCTGTGTGTTGAACAGCAGTTACACTTCATGTATTTATATCCACGTGTCGACTGGTTGATCTACAGTCTGTTGCTGAAAGTCTCACAAAGGAATTTTGTTGGATCTTCAGAAAGCATTGGACTTTCTGAGTTGATATATTTTTGCTTTCTTCAAGTGATTTAATGATTTGATAGTTTTCTTCATGTTGTTTCACTGGGATCATGCTGCAGTTTTCTCCAGTAATAAAGGCAGCAGAGTCACATCAGACGAAGCTGAAGGACTAGAAACATTTTTAACTTTGTATTTGTATTTGTCATTTTATTTCGTGTTAAACATGCTTGACAATAATAAAGAGGAGTGAACGGTGGATATTTCAGGGACTATTTTTGGCTTTTAGTGCTCTAGTTTTTTTCTTTCTGCAGCAGCAGGGCTGCGTACGAATCGCTCAAAATAAACTGGTGTGACTGTGGAAGATCATTTCAGGCCGCGTGGCTCACTGACGAGTTTCTCATAGATTCTGGAAACAACGGAGCTTAATTCGATCACAGGAACGAGCTCCGATGTGACCAACACGCAGACACAGAGTCTGATCTGATCGCCTCGTAAATATCAGCTGCTAACTCGAGGAGCTGAAGCAGATTTCGCTGGTGTGTCTGACAGCAACATTTTCACAAGCTTACAGTTTGCAGAAGCCAATCAGTGAAATGAAAACCTCTCACTGCCACTTCCACAAATAGCAGATGTCACTCACTTCGAGTGTCTCTTTTACTCTGTGGCATTTCTTACTTATCTTCTCATCACCTCCTCCTCCTCCTCCTCCTCCACCTCCTCCTCCTGTTCCTCCTCCTCCTGCCAGATTTTGCCAAATTTATCAAATTTTTCCAAATTAGTGAAGATCTCTTTTTTGAGATTTTGCAAATTAATATTTTTAGAATTCAAATAAACATTTTAAGTTACATTTCTAATAATTCTTTTAAATACCATGTGGATTTATTTTTTTCACGAGTGTGTCTGCTGAAATATTTCCATGTGTTGCTGAGCGTCGAATGAGGAGCTTTGCTTTTTATAGCCAACAATGTGAAGGAGAGTCGGTCATTCCAGAGCTCCCCTGCTCCTCCTCCTCCTCCTCCTCCTTCTCCCTTCTCCCTCCTCCTCCTCCTCCTCCTCCTCCTCCTCCTCCTCCCCCCCCCTCCTCCTCCCTCCTCCCTCTCCGGCTCAGCTGTCTCTGATCGACTGTAAATCAGATCCGAGGGCGACTCACTCCTGCTGACAACCTGCAGGACTGTTGTCACTTACTTAAGATCATCCAACACTCACCACTCACCAACTGCTGCCAAGAGTGTGGAGAGTTTCACATGCAGCAAAACAGCCTGAAGGGCAAAACGTTCACACTGCAGCCGCTCGATGAAAAACTAGACTGGAATATTATTTACAGTCATCTGTGTGTGATCCTCAGGGATCAGTGCTCGGCCCGCTGATGTTTCTGATAACAGGAAGCTGAAGACAGAATGAAAATGACGTGAGAGGACTGTGGACTCTCGCTGCCTCTCTGAACGGCTCTGCACACATTAACCAAACCGTTGCACCTCCAGTTTTGTGTCATTTGAGCCGTCAAAATGAAAATGATGTTTTGCAGACAATGTTATTTATTTCAGCCCAGTCAACAGAGAATACAGTTAGCAGTTCCTGCAGCAGGAGGTCGAGGAGCTGGTGGTGGTGCTACAGCCGACGTTTCCATCTGTTGTGTCACAAATCAGCTTTTCTTTTCACAGGACGTCCGATTTCCATCTGCGATCGTGCACAACAGGTATTTTAATCCAAACTACGATGTTTTCTCACGCTGACCATGTGGTTTCTGTTCCTAAACCGAACCAGAGCTTCAGCACAGCGTGGTGACGGGACAGAAACGGAAAATTCAACCTGAACTAACACGAAGTTGCAACATGAAGAAATCTTCAGTTTGAGCTCATCGCTGGTTCAGCAGAAACGTTCTGGTGACTGGGTTGATTATCTTTTCTGAATTATGTCTAAACATCAAAGTTAAACCGTTACACTTTAAACTGACCTCCTCTGAACAGAAACCCTAATAATATTACATTATAATATAGACAGAACGAATATGCACCTCACCTCCCCCGTTTGTATTTAAATCTTAGTCGTGTTCTCTGTTCGGTTCACGTTTTCCTCGTGTTGCCTTCATCCTGAATAAAACTTCATCCTTCGCTCTTCCTGCCTGATGTAAACAGACGTCACACGGTTTCTGCTCCAGTGTTAATATCTCAGCACTCATATCACTGTAAGCAATTTCCCTCAACATAAACCCTGAAGAAATGACCGTGGATATGATCACATTTTTCAGACTTTTTGTTGAAACTTTGAGTTTTTAAATGTCCAGTTTTTAATATTATGCTGTAGCAGCTCTGTGTTCGAGCTGAAAACATCATGACTTGGTTTTATATACCTGGTTCTGTCTCCAGGTCTCACTGAGAATATCAATAATATCATCAATATCATCTTGTATATTGATTAGAAAATGTCCTGACATCTCAATAAAAATACCAGATTTTCTACTGCAAATTGTCCCAAAGTCTGGACAGATATCAGGTTGGGAATTTGGATGTTTCGTAGTTGTAAATGTCATGGTGTTTGTCTCAGACGGGGTCTCACTAGCTGTCATGAGCAGGAAACGTCCCAACATCTCGATAAAAATCCCAAACGTTTGGGAGCAAATATCACGTCACACAAATATCTGATTCCGTATCCACAAAGTAAAACGTCCTGAGGTCTTGTTATAAATATTCAGGGTTTTTAAGGCTTACAGACCATCTCCAACAGTCTCCACCTTGGCAGGCTTCTCGCCCAGATGTACCTCCACCTCCTCCTCCACCTCCTGATATCAGCCAGTTCTGATCCCTGTAATGTGAACACACTGTCAAAATGTCTATATGTTAACTACAACATGTGCAAATTTGATTGTATCTTAGCAGAAAACTGCCAACATTTGAATCTTGTACAGTTTGTACAGTTTGTACTGTTTGTTACAGTGCGTTACAGTGTGTTTTTGTGTTACAGTGTGTTACAGTGTGTTACAGTGTGTTTTGTGTGTTACGTTGTCCTGTTGTCCTGGCTCACGTGTGTCAGCGTGTCCTGTACATGCAGAAGTCCCACAAAGACAAAGCTTTTAATAGACTCACAGGGTCGACATGTGAACACTGGTGCCGTTAATAAAAGCCACGTCAGATGAACAAGATCAGATTTGTCGTTCTGTCTTTCTGTCAGATTTGATCAGTTTCAAAAATGTTTTGCTGCCACATAGGTCAAAACTTTATTGATGCACTGTGACGCAGAGACACTCAGAAACTCACAGAGACTCTGAGAGACTCACAGAGACTCTCAGAGACTCACAGAGACTCTCAGAGACTCACAGAGACTCTCAGAGACTCACAGAGACTCTCAGAGAATCACAGAGACTCTCACAGACTCACAGAGACTCTCAGAGACTCACAGAGACTCTCACAGACTCTCAGAGACTCTCAGAGAATCACAGAGACTCTCACAG
>JARJLU010019231.1:0-29306 GCA_030272975.1 Sparidentex hasta | reverse complement strand
GGGGGGGGGGGATTCACGCTCACTGTGCTGAAAACACAGCTTACATTTTCGATCAAACATTATAAACAAGCACACATTTTAAACGCAGGGGCCAAATGCCAGTTTTAGAATGCGTTACTAAGAATTATCGTCCGGCCGATGTTTCTCTTATGCATGCTCTTTACTTGTCTGAGCGGCGATGACAGCAGACTGGAGCGCGTGTTGGAGCTGGATCTGTTGAGTCTGGAGATAAATGGCGCAGCGTGAGAGGCACTGACAGCGGCGGACAAATGTGTGTAAAAAGGCATTAACTGAGCGACCTTCACTGACAGGCTGCACTTGAAGCGGCAACATGTGTCCTGAGGTGGCCCTAAGACGAGAGGTGACTGGGCTTCCTTGACCGCGCTCTGCAGCCGGTATGAAATAATACTGAGCTGTGGGGATTAACCTCCTGTTCTCTGTTTTCTTCCTGATGTCTATCCCCCTCCCGCCTTCCCCGCCTGACGTCCTTTCACTTGATTCATTGATTTAGCCCTGTAGGCGAGATGGGAGTGCTGCGGCGGCGGGATGAAGCACTTGCTGAGGGATATGGACATGGCTGTAGCCAAGAAGGGAGAAATTACAGCTTGTTATACAATTTAGCAGGCAGCGGTGGCCTGAAGGCTGAAAGAGTACAGTTCTGACTGGAAGGTCAGCGGCCCGGATCCATGGAAACACCTCAGCGGAGTAAAAAGGGTAACACTTGGTCAACAACCACCACTGAGAGAGGCACTTTGAAGGGACACTAGACTGACTTTCAACCCCGTGCTACAAGAAAAACGACATATATTTATACCATGACGGTAAAGTCTGCGATTAGTGCTCTCTCTGCCTCTGGGAACTCAATATATATCTTTTACTATCTTTATAAGTGCAGGAGAGAGAGAATACACAGCATACAGTACAGTGTAGCTCTGCTCTATAACATAACACAGGAGTTTACTCCGCATTATTAAATCATGACATGGGAAGAAGAGGGGGTTTAGAAATAGAAGCATGGTAATTGGCTGTAGGTGTGACAGTTGTCCCTCTCCACTTGTCAGCCCCGGGATTGAGTGGTGACCTGTCCACAGTGCCTGGAAGGATGACAGGGTGCAAACACAACCGGGGGATTCACTCGCCTACTTCTTTAATTCGGAGTAAAGACAAACGAGCAAACAAGTCTAGCATCGTGCAGAGTTGAAAACTTTTTAATTAGCGAGAACAAAGTGATGCAAGCAGTGTTTGCGTTTTTTTTCTTTTTTTTCTAATTGAATTCTTTTCATCTTCAATGTGCACGCGCGAAAGATGTCTAGTCAGATTTCATCTCCGTAATGGAGTGAGTCTTAGATTTTTTTGGAATATCTTTACATCGTGATATGTGCTTTTTTCCTGTTTTTTTTTTTTTTTTTTATTTTTTTAAAGGTTGCATTGCAATGACGAGAACTTACCAGATTGTTTAACGTATTATAATACTTGCCTTTAACCACTTAGTCATTACTAAGCATTGCATCACTGTCATGGTGCATTGCACTCGCAGTTTTGATGTGAAGGCATGTATCTACTGTGATAATTGATTTTTGTCCATATTGACCAGCCTCGGTATGTCAACTTTAACCAAAGCTAATGTATCAGTCTATGAGTCACTGATCTCTGATACAGCTCAGCTCGCAGCCATTTGATTGGCTTTATCAAGTAATCACAGCTAATGTTGCCGGAAGCTATAATGTTTTGAGAGGGCTGAACAGAAAAACAAAACAAAACAAAAAAAAACCTCTTGAGAACTTCTTGGCATTTTGACCCATGAGTACTGAATAATTAATGCTTATTATTATTATTATTATTATTATTATTATTATTATTAAATGAGTACTCAGTGCTCGTTGGCCAGAGCTGCATCAAAAGGAACATGGGCCACGGGCATAAAGTGTGTGTGTGTGTGTGGCATCCTTCTAATTCTGGTACCCTTGTTTGAGCACTGTTATTTTTGAACTCGGCTTTCATTTTGATCCACTACACACAAGTAAAGTTGTGCAACTGCACAGTCGAGATGATGTGGCCTCCAGGCTAAATGCCATAGGGGAGATTGGTTGATTCTTGAAGTCCTATTTGATCTCCGGCAGTTTTTTTTTTTTTTTTTTTTTTCTTTTTTCAAGTCTGACACATCCAGACTAAATTGAAACTAACAAACTACAGTTTCGGAACTACATCTCCTATACTGTTGCCACTGCGGGCTACAACTTGTGCGGACTGTTTTTGGATTTGTTTTGTTTTTCTTTTGGATAACATCTCAGAAAATTGAAGAAAAGATAAACAAAAAGCGATATCTGTTTGAAACGTACCGATGGGTCTACAGAACCCTCGGGTTGCTAAAGGGTTGGCTGCGGGCACTGCACCTCGCTCCCTCCCCTCACCACACTCCTCTGTCTAACATCTCTCCCACAGTGCCTCTCCAACCTCTGATCTGCAGAAAAAAATATGTATTTATTTTTTTTGTTCCATATCTCATCCTGATTGTAAGCACTGATCTTGTAAATTCAAGTTTACATAGCAGACTTCAAAGTCAGCTCTTTGTCTCGACATCAGTGAGTTTGAGCTTGAAATGTGTTGTCAGTGCTGTGGATGTTTGACATAATGCTGTTCAGGTTTATATTATCTTCATCAGAGAGGGCTGGTAATTAACATTCTGGGGCTGTAGATTTTCCACTGTATCGCTGAACGGGATGTAAATCATCCGAGGCGTTGTCAGAAAGACTGTAAGAATATGCCATCATGCCAACCAAAAGACGACAACTTAAAATAAGACCCATACCGGAGGTCTAGTAACATATATAACCCCGAATCAGTTTGTGACAGCGAGTGATATTTACTTTAATTCAGTGGAACAGTCTTGCATAGTTAACATATAAATACTAGATAATGAAAATCAACATTCAAAACGAATGCGACTAGATTTCTCACAGTTTTTTCCTTGCTCTAATTTCAGCGACTCTTTAACGAGTTCTGACAAAAATAAATCCGACAAAAACAAAAAAAAAAACAGAGAAAATCATTGAAAGAGCGCCACCAGAGAACAATTACAGATTGTCATTTATTCATGCCCTCGGAGTGAACGAAAGTTGACAATGGCTTAATTACTATGTCACAAAACTTGGGAGGACGTTTGCTCAGCAGGCCAAGCGTGGCGTGGGACAGATTTATTCATGCGAATACAGAGCGCTCGTAGAGTTGATATTTGGTGTCGAGGCTGTGACCTTTCAGTCCCCACGAGCAAACACCGAGCTCAGCGACAGCAGACGGCAGAGAGTCCAAATATATACAGAGCCCACCACCAGTGCGGCTACCGACCGCTGTTTGGTCAGCCCACAGCAAAGCTCCTCCACGCAGGCTGTATGCCACCGGTGAGGTGAGTCCAACCCAACCACCCGGACGCATCAGCAAATATTAAATAAAGTGTAATAAAATACAAAAAGCTGTGAATTCACATTGGGTTTTCTTCAGAACTGTTGCAGACTGTTGATTGACGCCAGCAGCAGCAGCAGCAGCAGCAGCAGCAGCAGCGCAAATCAAAGGACAAGACAACAGTAGTCAGCTAAAACAGTCAATAACATATTATGTTCCATTTCTCCCAATAGGTCTCCCAAAAGTTTAGACACTGGGCCTGGACAAACTGTAAACATGACTGACTACCATGTGTGACAAATGCCATCTCAAGTTTGTGGCAATTGGCTGTGAACGGTTTAAAGCTTAAGTTCACCCCAACATGAAAAATTCAGTCATTTTCTGCTCATCCTCACGCTGAATTAGTTCTGTAGCCCACAAGACAGCTTTGGAGCTTTGCAGCAAAACATCATCGTAGCATTCACCTCAGCAAACAAACAACATGGGGACTTAATAAATAACTGTAATAAAACATAACATGACAACAACAAAACTGAGCAAATCATTATAATGTGTGTTTGCCAAATAACCAGAAGCAAAATTACTACGGCTGCTCTGCAAAAAAAGTAGCAATCTGCCAGCACAATTGGTAACCTCAGAAGCTATATGCCTATTAGCAATATACATACATACCTACACACACACAAAAAAAAGGCCTATTCTGGTCAAGTGAAGCATTGAACCTGTGGAGATGAAACATGACTTGTAACATCTGTCCAGGGACACATGAAAAATAGCTTTTTGGCAAACTGGCACCTTTACA
Organism: Sparidentex hasta; assembly: GCA_030272975.1. Taxonomy (NCBI): domain Eukaryota; kingdom Metazoa; phylum Chordata; class Actinopteri; order Spariformes; family Sparidae; genus Sparidentex; species Sparidentex hasta. The sequence continues at coordinate 25,105 of JARJLU010019231.1, read as the reverse complement.
GCGGTGTTGTGCACTGTCCGTGTTCAGTGCATCCATCATCCCTGCAGCTCCAGCTCAAAAAGCTGGGGCCAGTCCTCCAGTTGTGAATAGATACAAAAACAGGAAAAAAAAAAGAAAAGGCTATGCTACCAAAGGGCACAGTCTAAGTGAACCCACTGATACAGACCTACAATGTCATCAAGCTACATTATGTACAATAGCACACTGAACGCAAATACACTTTACCACAGCTCTGAATGCTTTTTATGTATAAGCATGAAAACAGTGTAGCGTCTGGTAGCTAATTAAAGCCGTCTCAGCTCACTGACACCCGCAAAGCTATAAATAAGTTGCCAAAGTGTTAGCCAAAGTGTTAGACAATGCAAACGATCTTGGTAATATAGCAGAGAAGGAGGCGCGGGTGTCAGTGATAGCGTTAATTGTTGCTGCTCTCGATTTAGATGTGTCACTTTCGGGGTCCGGTTAATGTGCGCATTTGCTCGTTGCTCCCGCGGAGCTGTTGTCAGGGGAAACTACCTCCACCTGTGCTCTTCCTGCTGGCGTCTTCTTCTTTCTCTCGTTTTCCACACAAACTTAATAACCCATTCCGATCAACCGAGCGCCCCCCCCCGATTGCTGCCGGCCTCGATGCTGCAGCCCGTCGCCGCTTTACAGTAAATGACGTGATCTGTTGACAGGCAGCTCGGGGTTTGAAGCCGAGCAGGAGAGAAATGGCATCGACAGAGAACGAGAGATCAGGAAGGTCGCTGACAACTTGAATAGCGTTAGGTTGCACTGAATACACTGTATCGTACCTACTCCAAGTTTTTGTCTACGCATGTCATTTAGTTACACTCTCTTTCTTTAAGATATGTGAATGCAAATTTCGAATCAGAACAGGTTTTGTATTCCTCAGTTTCACCTGAATGGTCCTTGCTGGTGTGAGCTCACATCACATCACCTCCATTTTTTTGTTACATAATTGCAACATTGTTGTTTTTTTGTTTTTTTTATCCTCGCCATTTGGCAATCTCATAATGCCTTGACTTTTAAAAACCCATAATTCAGATGAAAGATTGAGTGACTCACAGCCAAGGCAGGGCTGTTTTTCTCCAATGGCCTTTTGAAGTTCAGCCAAGCAAAATCTCAGTTAATTAGAAGTGAACAAAGAGGAAGGAGTGAAGGAAGAACACTGAGGTTGACAGCAGGGGTATTTCTTGCCCAGGGAGAAACAATGATCAGGGTTGTGGGTGCCGGTTCTTTTAGCAGGGGGAAGAAGATAAAAAAAAAGAGAGAGAGAGAGAGAGAGAGCGATGACATGAAAAGTGATGGAGAGGTGTATAATGTGAATTGCCCTTTGATCATCCATCAGAAGGGATTTCACAGAATCTTGATGAAAATTCCCTCCAACACTCTGAGTTCGTCTGATATTGTGAGTCCCGTGCTCGTCTTTTCCTTTTTTTTTTCATAGCTTTTCAATCTCCTCTGTCGTTTTTTTTTTTTTTTTCATCCCCATTTGGGATCTAGAATTATTGAGGCCGGCATAGAAATAATTAATGATAGTTTTGATAGCACTTTGAGTGCAAATTCGGCCTCATCAACTCGCTAAGCATGGAGGCCATTCGGAGAGCGAGGGTTGGTGGTGGTGGGGGGTGGGGGGGGGCTCAGATCCATCAAAAGATTAAAATCTTGAGAGAGAATGACACGGATGACACGGATGAGTGAGTGTCACTGGCGCTGTGTGAATGTGGATGCTGATAAATCTGAATGTTCTGAAACCTGGATGGCGCTAAATGGGCCAACCCCCGAAATCCACAGCTTTGTGATGAATCACAGAAGCCCGAGATTTCGCCACCGTGAAACAACGCGCACGTTCAGGTCTTTTCTCGGGGATGTGTGTGAGTAGAGGAAAATAAACCTGACAGATCCGGAGCCGTCCTGCCTTTTCTTTGGTTTACGCATTGAAACATGTTTGGAATTGTCAAATTTAATGGCGGTGTTTCCTTGAAAGTCGCTCCTTTTTCATGCTCTTGATGCGGAGAGACAAGCTCTTCCATGGGAATCGCAGCTCAAATGTCAAAGCTGATAGTCTTTCTTTTCGACACAAATGGAAACATTACTTTTGGCTTTAAGGGAATGAATTGTCAAAGTGACTGCTTGAGTGTATTCCTCTGAATCTCATCAAATGCCTGGCACTGTTCTGTCTCTCCACAGAAGAAGATTGGCTGCAAAGCAAGCTGTTTTGGTAGCTCGTCACCGCTTTTTTCCTATTCTTTTTTTTTTTTTTTTTAACCGCGGGGCGAAGCATCGGCTTAAGCGTCTACTCTATTGTCTGCGCGGAATAATAAGGCGCTGTCGGCTACCTGAACTCGAGAGCAACTTTCACCTTCACTGTGGCTTTGAAGGGACGGACATTTATCACCATCAGCATCCACGAGGCTCCACTGCTCAGTCACACATTACCTTAATTAGGATTTTATGAGAGGTCATTCCTCTTACTCTGCCACTTAAAGAAGTGCTCTGTGGACATGAAAGGGGCAAAACAAATCACATTTATTATCTCCGTTCAACTCACCTAAATTCAGAGTGCTTCACGTAGCGCCATAAGAGATGTTAAGCGAGGTACTGTAAAGTTGCGCTGTGAATGTACTCTCGCTGGCAATTAAAGGCTAATTTATCGTTCTGTGCAACCAGCAATATTCCACCGCCACCAACCGCATCTTCAATCATCAGATAAGCTCAGTTTAGGCCTAAAAGCTGCATAATAGAGTTCATGATGTCATGTTGGCTTTATAATAACTCACACTAGATCTGCGGTCCACAGGGAGGCTGATGTCAAAGCTAGCTTGATGTGGGCACGGGCTGTGGGCGAGACCTGATTTCTCCTCGGGCGCATTAGCCTGCTGTTGAGTCGACATGGCAGCCAAGGTCGGAGGGCACATCGTGGTAATGAATGCAAGAAAAACAATGCTGTCGCCACAACAAGGAGCATCTGTTCATTTAGCCTGCTCGTGTGGTATAAAGTATAAAGTGTAAGATGCGGCATCGCCTTGTGTATTCACTATGTAAATGACTGTTTCATTAAACATAATAAACCAGGCATTAAAGACGCTGCAAGGAAAATACCTTTTTCACCTTGGATCTCTGCAACTTTTAAACCAGCTCCTTGGTATCTGTTGAGTCAACCCTGTCTGCTGAAAATATACTGTGCTGAACCTAAGATACCCAGTAACAGATCGACATCCTCATCCCGAAATTGCTGGACGTGGACTCCAGGGAAGCATTCTATGATTGGGTTAGGGGAAAACAATGCGTGGGATAGATTTAGGCTCTCAAACCATTTTGGAAAACATTGTGGTATTGGTGTGAAATAGCTACGCTACTTCTGTAACTTAAGTCACCAATGTAGCCGTGTTAAACAGCTTCAGGTATGTTTTTTAGGGACTAAAACTACTTTGTTAGGTGTAGGAGAACATCATTTTTGAGTTAAAATACCACACTTTTTTCTGTAACTTAATTTACAAATGTACCTACATTGCAGAACTTGAGTCCTGCTTTGTAAACTTGTTCCATCCAGCACTACATTCCCTCAACCTTACAACATCCATATTTCCTATTTCTGTTTGTGCCTGATTTTCAGTGGCTGTCTAGCAGCAATGTAAACACCAGACATGTTCAAAATATAGCGCACACTTTCATACTGGACACAAATAGTGCTCTCAGCCTATGTTTCATTAACCTGACCATCCGTCCCCAACCCCAGCCCTTAGCAGTATGTCACCTTACAAGTATGTCACCTTACTTCCCCCTTGCCCATCAAGACACGTAAATATGACTCTTAATCGGCTGCTTTCACAGCCAAACTAAATGGTCGTTTTTCTAATGAGCACAGGCTGTCAGTATTCCACTTCATGGTTTTTAAGACTCACTCTGATTCAGAGATGTCCACCTAATGGTCGCACACGATGAAAGAAATGGATATAATTGAAGTCAAGAGCTTTACATAGCTGGGAACCATGAATGCCATTTGTGTCAGTTTGATAAGATGTTGGGCTATTTCGCTGAATGAAAGGTTTCACTGGCAGGCCAAAATGGAAAGTCGGAGGATCATTGAAGTCAATTCAGTTTATCGTTTGAGGATTTTCATCAGCTTTCACCGCCATCCATCCAACACAGCCAAGGTATATTACCTGGATTTCAAAATCATTAAATCACACTTGTGATTCAGGCTGAATGTGAGAACCAGAGTTCATAGAAATTCATCCAAAAGTTGTTCTGATGGGCAAAGCGCAAAATCTTTTACTCATGCCTGTGGCAGCTTTTACATTAAACCCAGATCATACCTTTGGAGCCAATGTGTTTTAAACTGAGTGATCAGAGTGAAGCATTGACAGGACAGAAAATAGAGCCCTTAACCCTCCACCATTCTGTCTTTTAGCTTAGTCTTTGTCACAGAAACTGGGAACGGGGAGAATTTCCACTGGCCATCTGTCAACCCACTAAAATAAAGCAAGGAAAGTAAACACAACGTGTGCCAACTATGCATATTTAACACACAGAAAGCAAGTCCCTATTATATATAATTAAAATGTCCCAGAAAGCTGAATAATGTAATAGATGTAACATCGTTCCCGGTACTACTGATATTGATAAGATGAGGTTGCTGCTGCAGTTCTCCTGCCTGGAGTCTAAATAAAGTAAAATAAAATGAAATAAAATAAAATATAACATACCTGCGGACTTTTCACTGCCAGTACAAGACATTTATACTGTGCTGAACCTAAGATAAGTAACAAATCAACACATCCTCATACCGAAATGGCTGGATGTGGACCCCAAGGAAGCTTTGTTTGGTTGGGTTAGGGCAAAGCAACTAGTGGGTTAGGTTTAGGGAATAGAACTACATTGTGGTTTGGTGTACTTCTATAACTTAACTTACCAATGTAGCCATGTTAAACAGCTTCACATATGTGTTCTTCAGGCACTAAAACTACTTAGTTAGGTTTAGGAAAACATCATGTTTCAGTTAAAATAACTGCATTTTTTCTGTAACTTCATTTACAAATGAACCTACGTTATATAATAAGGTGAGGCTGCTACTGCAGCTCTCCTGCCCAGAATCTAACCTGCATACTTCCTTACATCCCCCCTCTCCCAGATCCCAAAAAACGGCGAGTGGTGCCAGATGATAGAAGCCTGCAGGTGGGCTTTAATGCATAATGTACTCTGTAGTGCATTCATTCAGAGGCAGCTGATAATAACCATTCATTTATACACTCTCATCCGACACAGAGTGGCTAGAATACCATGAGATGTTCATTTGCAAAAACTCACCTAACTCCCATTTTTTTTAATTGTGCACTCCAGGGAACTTCAATAAAACCGGTTTGGTTGTTTTGGTATCTTTTAGTTTTCTCACTGTTCCTAAATTGCGTTTTTTTTTTTTCTTTTATGTATATCATAATGAATATCAATCAAACTGGTCTGATTTATCTTTTTCGAGAATGGCTCATCATTTTTTCTGCAAATGAGCTCACTTCATTTGCTCATAACTGGGTAGAAAATGTTACTTTGTCTAATATGCACCCTTGATGGCTTTTTAATCATGTTGATTTTGCGTAGGCTTACGTTTCACAAGGAACAGAATCTAAAATTCATAAAATGAGTTAAAATGGAAAATTCAGTCAGAGTGCAGGCAACAATGAGTTTATTATATGTTCTTTGAGGTATGTTTCAACCTCCATGTTAATAGAGGCATGATATTGGCATTATTGGAGGTTTAAGATTGGTCACTTGGGTGGTATCTTCATATCTCTATCACTTGCATTTCCAAAAGCACCATAGTCTAAACACCTGGGGGATGGGACAGCCGAGGGGATCATGAGTTCATTTCCAGGGGCTGCCAAATGGTTGCTGAAAAACAATAAAATAAAATGACGTATTTTAGACTGGAAAAATGGAACTGGAATTGCTTTGCACTCCACTTGCCTCTCCTGATCCAACATACGTGATACAGGCCTCTGCAGCGGAATTGAGGAACTCTTCAGCCCCATCTGGCCATTCTCCAAAGACTCTGTCAAATCAAATCCCTGCGTAAGTGCATAAAAGCTCTGCATTGGAGTTTCTATGAAGGCTCTCGGTCTATAAGTGTCTAACCTACACAGAACACCGATCCACCTCCGATTTAGTGGACTTGCCGATAAATCAAGCTGGAGGAGGCAGTGATTTGACTATTTTCATTCACGGAGCCCGACCATTAGGGCTAGAGGAAGGGGAATAGTGCTTGATGTGGCATGTTTTTGATAGATCCTGTTAGTCAAAAAGTGCTTTAACATGAGTCATTAGACTGTGTGACAGGTGCAGTCAATACCGAGCCGACATCGCTCACCTGTAACTGGAAGCCCTGTTCTGTGGCACTAATCTGGCAATCAGGCTGGATCAAATACAGAGGTGTCTTGCTTCATCAATCGGCCGTGTAACTCAAGTCAAGGACTCTGTCCGGGTATGTGAGCAGCACTTCAGGGATGGAGAGGAGTAAGGCGGTGAGGGAAGAAAAAGTTGGTAAAAAAAAAATCATGAAATTGGAGGAGAGATATTTGACGCCCCGATGGTTAATTTCCTCTCATTAGTCCGATCCATAATCCTGGACAGAAGCGGCAGCCTCATGAACTGACAGCTAATCAACTCCTCATTCATATCAAATGTCAAATCAAGGCGCCGTATACGTCTCCCCGTCCTTTTAATATTGTGTTATGGCCAGATTTGTCTTTAACTCAAACAATCATGTCAGACCTCTAGCATCCTTGTCATTCAGAAAATGAGCCCATATCGCCTTAATAAAAGAGAAATGAATAATCTAATTTGCCGATATTAGATCTGTCTTATTTGGAGTGGGCTGAGGGAAAGGGCGGAAGGAGGGAGAGAGATTCTAGGCTAATGCACTTCTTTCAGCTCTTGGCCAAATAAAGTAGAGCAAACAGTTCCTCTACAGTGGTAAGAGGAAACAGTCGTTTCTGTGTGCAAGTCATTAATCAGAAGGCACAAAAATGGACATTTGCTGCTTTTTGTCCACAATATTTCAAAGGAGCTCTCAAGCCAGAGAAACACAGTATACTTAGCAGTATAATTTTGCTGTGTGGGAGTGTATGGCACTATGTCTTTGTTCAGTATAAGAGGGACGGCTGAATGGAGCCTTACTTAGTTAAATGTGCCTTTTCACATGTTAAAAAGTACCATCTCACATGCGAATTAAACATGTTCATAGGTGATACGCTTTTTGGACAGCAATTACAATTTCATGTCATTGTCCCAACCGCTTATCCCTTTCCATGGGGTCACGGGGTTTTGCTGCTGGAGCCAATCCCAGCCTTGTCTCGGGGCGAGGGCAGGGTACTCCCTGGATGAGTCGCCAGTTCATCACAGGGCCCTCACTGATGAGCAATGTGGGGTTCAGTATCTCGCTCAAGGACACTTCGACATGCAGCCCAGCACTGCCCGGAGCTGGGATTTGAACCTGTGACCTTCTGATCACTAGTCGACCTGCTCTACCCGCTGAGCTACAGCCGCCCGATTACAATTTCATCATGTTGGAAAGTAACTTTACTTGTGTAGTAAGTGCAGCCCAGGAAAGCTGATGTATAGCATAGGCAGCAGCTAATCCAGTGAGTTAGCCGTGGCATACTAGCTGAGTAAAGTTTGTAATAAGTCGTGGCATTAGCTAATCCAGTGGGTTGCTAGTCAGTGCAGCAGTTGAGGAAAGATAATGTCCAGCTTAGGAAGTAGAGTGAGCCAGTCAGCTGGCTGAGGCACGCTAGTTGCTTGCTGAGGTAGGCTAATGTCCAGTCGTGGCACTAGCTATTAGAGTGGGTTGCTAGCAGGAGCATGCTCTTTAGCGCACAAACTGACGAACGCTAATGTCCAGCTGAGGAAGTATCTGAGTCAGCTGGTTGCTTGCAAAGGTAACGCTAGTTCCCTGCCTAGGGAAGCACATGTTTAGCTTAAGCAGTGGCTAGTCCAGTGAGTTAGCCGTAGCATGCTGGTTACTAGCTTCGTCTGCAGCGCAATGCATGATGGTAAATATTGCTTGGTGAGTGACCATCGGTTGTACACTACTTTTCGCGATGCATTGTGGGATACTTTGAGTGCGCTATATAGGGGAGAATATTTCCCACTAGACATTCGGACAGCACTACAAAATGGCGTAGTCACTATGTAGTGCTCTATGCAGGGTGTAGTGAGTGATTTCGGACATAGCCAATGTCCTGCTGTGGCTTTAGCTAATAGAGTTTGCTAGCAGAAGCATGCTAGTTGGCGCACCAGCTGAGGAAATCTAATTTCCAGCTGAGGCAGTCGCTAAAGCGTCAGGTTAGACACATGGGTCAGCGAATGGTTGGATTCCCATCTCCATCTGCCAGATCCTCCTGTCTGTTACCAGTGCCAGCTTATCACTGGCCAGATCAGTAGCTGGCTTCGGCTAGGATATAGCCATCATCGGACAACATCCAACTTTATCATTAGTTCTCTCCTTTGCACATAAAATGGCAGGAAATTTGCTCCCTCAGTTTCAACATGTTAAATAGTGTTGCAACTGGACAACGTCTGTATCTCCGGCCCCCTGCGTGGATGGGAAATGACCTGTCTGTATCCGCTTGGCACTCTCTCAGTCTCCACCCGAATCTCCAGACCCTTCCTCGACACAAGCCATCATGACCTTTTGACCTCCCACGCGTAAAGTCTCAAGTTCCGGGGAAAAAAACGCTCCGCGACACAGCTCCATTGTCTTGTGACCTGTTGTGTCTGATGCATGATGCTTTCAAGAAACCCAGCAGGAGCGACGCCTCGGAAGTCCCCGCTTCCATCTGCTCGTGGGCTGCTGAACTGGCTAGAGCTCGTGTGGCAGATAGGAGGAAGTTATCGTGTAAAGTTGTCCCGGGCATCGTGCCTGTCAGTGATTCAGTATTTTTGGCAGCGCCTTTTAACACTCATGTGCAGGGGGAAAGATGTCCTCCGCATGAGGGAAAGTGTGACCAAATGTGTGAGAGTAATCTGAGGTTCCTTAATCACCCTGACGAGCAAATTTCAAATGTGCCAAGATTTTCCATGAGTAAACACACATGACACTTTCTACATTTAAGAGAAGCTGGGGCTTTTCCAAAATACTGTGATAGCAGTTAGTGTGGGCCAAAATCCATATTTATAAGCGACAGCCAGGCAGCATTCTTTGCCTTCAGCAGGCTGTGCAGGAGCAGTAAATTGAATTCTGCCACGCAGCTCTCACTGACAGAATGCTGAATAAGTGAGAGGATCTGTATTTTAGAAAAAATGCATGACTGGTGGCCCGGATACACATTAGAATAAAAATGATATGTTGGGTGGAGAACTCTCATGGCACTTGACAGACAGTGCAGCTGCACAATAGCAGCTATTTTCAAACTGGACATGACAGAGAAACTGTTTTTAGGCTGTCAGTAAATGGCAAGAGATTAATAGTATTAGGATTTATTTAGTCTTAGGGCTGCTGACTTTGAAAAATTCTATAAAATACTGGAAGGCAGCCAGAGTGGATAAGTGCAATGCAAATAAATATTTTATTTACTCCATTCTAATTTGGTATAAGAAACGTCACAGATTGAATTTCCTTGCAGCCTGGGAGACAGAAAATGATTCCTTTGGGCTTTTTGTTGGCAGCTTTTGCTTCTCTGATTAAATTCTCAGATACTATTGCATTGTGGATTATTATGCATAATTAATAACAGCCCCAGCAGTATCATTTATAAAGTCTGACAGAAAATAATTTGGGGCTGTGTGAATGGAAATTAGAGCGAGCAAGGTTTTTTTTGTGCTAAAACACAACATCGCTGGAATCCGTGCATGCATTATCTCGCCAGTTATCCAGGTCAGGTGCACTGGGGCAACGAGCCAGTCTTGGCAGGGCCTGCACGTTTTTGCCCAGTTGTTTCTGGGCGATCCCAAGGCGGTCTGAGGTCATCTGTGTGAAGCCTCTGATTAAAGCCTGGACTACAAAGACCACCAACATACGAAAAAGAGCAGTTTTAGCATCAGTAATACGTTGTATATCCCCAAATGGAATTTAAAGCAGACATGTTATGCTCATTTTCAGGGTCATAATTTTATATTTGGTAACTACAGAATATGTTTCAATACGTTGCTCATATTTGTCCAGTGCTGCAGCACTGTATCCCCCCTCTGTCTGAAACATTATGTTTTAGCTCCTGTTGCTTTAAGGCCACCTGTCCTGAGTAGCCACTTTGCTCTGATTGGTTACCTTGCTGTACGCCTGAGCCCTCACTGCGTACACCAACACGGCAGCTAACATATATTGTGCAATCGTGTGACGTGGTGATGTCAATAAGTCACAGAATTAGAGGTGGGACCACTGATGAGGCGTTTCAGTGTTTTCTGAGGGAAATAGGAGTTCTGTTGTTCCGGACTTTGCCCTTTTAACTTTCAACAACATTTACATGCACAATAACCTAAAAAAAACAAAAAACAAAAAACACTTATGGGAAGGTTAGAAACATACCATGTCTCCTTTAAAATGGCATCAGACTCGTTTCACTACAACCTCATTTGTTGTATCAGAAGTTCAGCCAGCTATTTAAAGATCACAAACCATTTTTGATTCAGTGAATCAGAACATGCACAAAGACAATGGAGAAACAGCAGGAACAGCACACTGCAATTACAGATAGGCGCTTTAATTGGCTGTTTGGATCTATGCCCTAGTTTGAAATTCCCTAGCTGCCAACTTGGGTTTGTTCTTCGGCATGCATCTTCCCGCCATGGTTCGATTCATATGTCAAAATGCGATCCTGTATTCACCATATTCAGCGCTTTATTCCTACACGCTCTCTTTGAAGGGCTTCACACAGTTTTTTTCTTTTTTTTGTGTAAATACAACCACGGCGAGGCAACAGTGATTGGCAGAGATCACATCAGTGAGTGCAATCCAAAGAAAAGCCAGCCATGCAAGGACACCCACAAAAACTTGCAGAACTCCACTGATTTGTCAGCGCGCTCAGCTTGCTCGCGGATATGGATGATAGAACTGTCTTTCGGCAGTGTTGGGGCGAACAAAAACACTCCGAACGACATGAATGGCGCGATCGTCTTTAATCCACTTTGAGCTTTCGTGTGTAGTAGCGAGGCAAGGGCTTTGTCTGTGGAGCAGCGGGGATGCTGCCCATCACACGTCAAAAGTGAAGTCGGTGCACAATATCGCAGCTGTAGAAATCATGTGTTGTTTCTCTATATGAACATTTCTAGCTGTTGCAGAGGGCTAGATAGATAGATAGATAGATAGATAGATAGATAGATAGATAGATAGATACCAGTAATTAGCATGCAAGATTGCTAATGAAACAAGCCATCTCTGTAATAACTTGACCTTTGTAATGACTAGTGCTTTTGTTTTGAAATGCTAATCCAATCCCTCCACATAAGCTCACAAAGGTAATATTAATAATGAATCTAATATGACATAACAGTACGCTCACACATCTTATGTGCAATGACAGACTATCTCCTGGGTCCGCGGAGCTGCTAATCAGGGGCTACTCCACTAGCTCCCAGGCTTTTTAGCGTCAGGAGCTATAGAGAGCGGGAGTGAACAGGCGCTCTGAGCTTTTGAGTTCAGTCGTGGAGGAGGGCGACAGAAGTGGTAAAGATTCTATGAATATGATGAGCAGAAACAAAGACGCAGTGCATGAAGAGGTACCCAGTAAGGCGAGCATCTATTTTTTTCATGACATGTTCTGCTCATTTACAAAGAGGGGAGTATAAAGAAACAGGGAGATTAAAGGGAGAGAGTGGGAGGGACACCACGTAAATGTCAGACGTGAAGCTATGAAATCAAAAGCTCTCTGCGCTTCTGGTCATGTTCCCGCTGCAGGTTTGAGCGCTGTGAAGCTATATTTTAATCCATCTGAAGATCTACACTTTTTTTTTTCTCATGACTTTATGGTTGATTCTGAGCTTGTTTGGTCCTCGCTGCACCACAGTTTAAGCTATAGAGTGGAATTGAAAACCCAAAACTTTTTCACAGGTATTACTGCCTTTAAATATCGGGAGAGTTGAGTGCATGCCTTCCATCCCACGGACTGATGTGTTTACTGTTTGGAGTGTTTACTTTCTTTATCGTCCACCAGTCTGGAAAATTGTCTTTATTTCAGCAAGACCCAGCCAAATCAGAAAGACCCGTGAGATATACAGTCGAATAAAAAAAAAAAAAAAAGCAATTATGACAGAGAAAACATAAAAAACATTTTTACGTAAATGCTCACTTTAAATCGCCTTTCTATCGTCTATTTACAATATGTTTTCAAGCCTTCTGATTCACTAAGAGAGATTGATAACTACACCCTCCCTCCTCCATCCAAAGTTGTGATGAAACCTTTGCCCTTGGCTGTGAGGCATTGTTATTGCTGTGAGGGTGCGCGCCTCATCTACTCAGACATTTCCAAGCAGACAACAGATCGATGCGATTTGATTCAGCCCTGATGTCTCCCCCACAGTATCATGCGGTGCAATATGATACAACTCAGTCCGACGTGATGCAACAGTCGAGGACGCTTTCTCTGCAATTCAAATAATGTCTGGCTGCCTGTACCAGGAAATCATAATCGGTACACATGCACTAATTGGGGGGGAGTGAGAAAGAGGAGGGTTGTTGTTAACATCCTCTTTGGATCTCATTCATAAAACATGAAAATTAACCAGCTATAAATAATACCCACACACGAGCGACTGCCTATTAATGATGCGTTCGTGAAATGTTGATGTTCTATGTTAACAATGTGAAATAAAATATGTTATTCACAAGTAAAGGTGGGGGGTCGTCTAGCTGTGTAGATCCCGTTACTGTGGAACTGCGGCTATTTCTGTCACATAGCAGGACCATGCAAGTTCTGAACTTCATGCGCGCTGGCGTAGTTTGAATTAACAACCCAGGCCTCATAGAAACAAGCCTCAGTGCATCTAATTTATGTTGTGATGACAAATGTTATCACTGCTGGGATTTGTGTTCAGAGGCCTTGTTTTGTCCCGGTGAATAAAGTGCCTCATTTATGTACCACACAGGACCTTGATGACTGGGATTCGGACTGACTGGCTTCTTTTTTTTTCTTCTGCATTAAAAAAAAAGTGCTTTTGAGCTGCTCAAATAACACAATGATTAAAAAAAAAAAAAATTTGCTCCTACCTCAGTTGCAAGAAGCAGGTATTGTGTTGCCAGATCACATATTTTGTCTGAAGACACATGAAGTATGCGATCAAACAATTGTTTGCTGATACATTCAGTATCTGCATTTACAGACTTGCCAGATATGTTAATGAACAACACTTCCCCCACTGTGTAAACAGAACACATAATCCGGGCGGCATTAGTTTTCCGACAAAACATATTTGCTGTTGCAAATTAGTTATAAATGTGATTTCTAGAGGACGGAGTTGGAATCACTTCAACAAGAGAAATTCCATTGTACCGGAGTTTTGATGCTTTTGATTATCTCACATTATTATTTACTTCTTACCAACGCAGCCTCATAACTGAATTGGTCAACTGTCTCTGTGTTTCTGAAACAGCATATTTCACTGTTGCCATCGAAACAGTCGCAGTTTGGGTTGCGTTTTGGCAAGAGAAATGACTAAATTAATGTTTTAATTAATGTTAATGCGGCAACATAACAACTTGGTTAGGTTTATAGCAGAATAGCATGGTTGACTTTAAATCACTACCTTACCATACCAATGTTACCCAGGTCACTAGGTGACCAAGTCATGTACAGTAATGATGTCACTTCGGTGTTACACACCGTTGATTCATGGTTTCACACTGGACATGTATAGCAGTTTTCTGATTGAATGTCCAGTGATTATTTAACCAGTCCACCGTCCCCTGACTTCATTCTGTCTCCCCCCATGCCCTCATCCGTTTTGTATGTTTTCCTGTGGACGTGCTGGTTTTTACCTTTAAATAGTGTTTCTACTTCCCATGCTATGTTCAAGTTGCTTTCACATGCACTAGATAGTAGCACTAGGATGTGGGTTGCTGACTCTACAACTATTGGAATATTGAGCTATTAAACAATTATTGTAATGCTTGCTGCAGCGTTAAAGAAGCTAATGAAAAGCTAAGTTGTCCTCATATGACAGCTAATGGGCTTCGAAATTTAATTTCAGCCGATGCGTTCTGCGGTCTGTTTTGCTCGCCACCAAACTGTTTACCTGCACGCAACCAAAACCTGCTCAAATGGAAACCAAAAACACATCTGATGCCAAAATCCCTTGTCTCCAGACTCTGCATTTTACACAGAAATCTAGTGATAGAGATGAGGGGATTTTCAAGCATGAGATCCAGTGTTGACTTATATCCTTAATGTCAGCCTTGTTGATTGCAGTTTATCCAGCACTCAACAATATAGGGCTGTTGTATTAAGTAACCGTTGATACACATAGAAAATCCTACTGGTGCTGGTTCACATTAGGAGCGACAGTCACTCTCAGATATGTTGTGTTTCCTTTTGTTTTACAGTGGACCAGTTTTCAAAATTGCAGGGAGGAATGGAAGGATGCTGGATGAAGAGGCCTCCAACCAAACATCAACAAAGAGGTAAACCAGTCCACTGTGCTCCTCTGTCGAGCATGAAACCAGCGTAACAGGATGGGGGTGAACCCTGGCTGATTATCGACTGACATTTATTAAGACAACATGAGTTTGTGTGGCCACAGCAAAGTAGCTGCTCGAGCAGTGTTTGCCATAGTACTAAACCTCACTCATTGTTACCTAGGCAACCGGAGGTGTCGGCAGGTCAACCAGGACAGAAACCTTTAGGTCTTTAAGCAGAGGCCTTTCTGGAACACACCGATAAGCACAAAGGGTCTGCTTAAGTATTTTTACTCTCAACCGCAGCATATGTGTCATCGCTTTTGTATTATAGAGGCTTAGATTCAAAGGAAGAAGGTTACAGTTTACACTCAGCATCATATTTGGCCTTAGGGAATATCCGTGCGTACATGTGAAATGACGCTGTAGATGTGTAGCTACCTTGGTGTTAAATGTTAATTGGCCTGTGGTGCATTTTGTGCTCTATTTCCATTGTGCCCGGAGGCCTTAGCTAACTTGATGACCACGATGCATGCTTTTTAATGTGAACATAATGTACACACACACGCGCATTGAAATACAAACACCCCAGCACACACGCCTGCACTTGTAAATCTTGAATCAGAAACTTGCGTGGACACAAATTGTTAGGACTCGCTCACACTTTTGCATTTGGCAGGCGGTATTTTTTTGTTTTTGCAGAATTTCCCACAGCAACATTCGAGCAATGTGACACAGAAACACCTGCCAGCAGATTCTCATCGGACCGTAACAAGGAGAAGAACACTTTCTGGATCCCTTTGCAATTTCATCTTATTGCATTAGCGTCCTTATGCCATAAGATTGCTGAAGGGACCTTGGATAAAGTAGACTATATTGCGGGCGAGGTTTGTGTTCCTTTCCCCACACGCGAGAGACAGTGATTAGCTGGAATTCATATTCTAGCTCGAGGGGCCGGTGTCTGTTGAAAACGGACCGGCTGCGGGGCGGTTAATGATGCAGGACAGGTAGGAGCAGAAGAAAGGCGGCAAGGTGAGCAACAGTCAGCCCTTTCGAGTGATGAGAGTGGTTTCGATCATCTTACTGCATATATTGTGTGTATGTAGATGAGCTACTTCCTCGAGACGGGCTTAAAGGACTCACTACGAGGCCTCGTAATGTTACTACATCCCTAATGATAGACGCCTGTGGTACCTTTGGTTGCGAGACTAAACATCGTTAGTGCTGTATAAATGAATAAGTCCAACATATTTTTTAGATAATGTAGCCAAGTAGGAATATCAAGGCCTTCTTACAGTGTAATGACCACGAATGTATAATGTGACATGCTAACGTGCTAGCACTTTGGTCAAAACTCAAATGTAGCAACAGCTGGCTGGTGGATGAAGATGATCTGAATAGCTTATGACTAAATATTTACTAAACTAACTACGCCAAATCCCAGATGTCGTTCAAGATTAACGCCACACAAAACCACTGTAAGATGTGCTGTCATTTAACTAGAACTGTAGTCATGGCTACAGCCTGACAGAGCCACAGGTATGGCTGTAGAATATTAGTATCGTTATAATTTCCCACCAAAGGTTTGATCTATGGTCAAAATCATTTAATTACCCTCTTTTATGAAGGTGTAGTAGTTGTCATTTGTGATATGGGATTCTCTTATGTTAATGAAAAGCTTCCCTGTGTGCAGCTTTCATACAGTGGTATCAGAGTTATTTGAGATATGCATTTTAAAATGTAAGGAGTTGGCCTTATAAATATAAATAAATAACACATTATTATGTGTACAATAAAAATCTTGAGGAAATATTGCTGCAATGTATTGTTACAGCCCATACTCACCACGAACGCATCGGGTACAGCAGCCTGGTCAGTGGCCCTGTGTTTCTAAGTCTGACATTGCAGTCACCCCTATAGCATTACTGTTAACGCCGTGTGGTGCCGGGCAGGAGCAGGGGCGCAGGCAGATTTACTGATACGACAACAAACGAAATGTGCAGGTGCAAGGTGTAGCAAAACTCCGTCGGACAGGAGAGGTGTTGGAGGAGAGGTCATCACTGTAGAGCTTGTAGACTTGGTGGCGTGTGTGCGATGGTTGAGCTCAAGGCGAGGATGCTGGCTACAGAGGCGCTGAGAGCTGGTAGTTGGGAGTGCAGGTGACACTGGAGGTAGAACAAGGTGATAATAAGGTTTCCAAGTAAGACACGAAACTCACTGACAAGAGGCTTCGAGAAGCGACTAGCAGGAGCCATGTACCACGTCTCTTTGACGAAAGAGACCAGGGTTTTTAAGCCGGCGCTGATTGCCAATCTGCTGCAGGTGTACCTGTGCGTCCACAATTCAGGTGACTGCACCTATTCAAGCACAACAAAGCAGAAAACACCACAACCACAAAAGTCCACTGCAGAACTTGACAATCACTTTTAAAAATGCGGGACTTTCTGCCAGGAAACAAGCGTTTGCATCCTGCATGTGACTGTTAATGTTATGTTGCGTAGGCAGGTTAACTTAGAACAATATTAAACAAAATCTAATGAACTGTATTTTAACAAAAATGTGTCAAATACAATATACATAGACAAACTGAAACAGCTCTCTACTGTAAGGATCATTGTGTTTGTAACTGATGCTTATTTGCAACACCTGTTCCTAGAAGGGCTTCGATGAAAGTAAGAAATTAAAACAATGTGATAGATAAACGCATTAAATTGAGCAAAACACAATACAGCGCACATTTGAAAGCATTACAGAGTCATTTGATCGTCAGCCTTTTTTGACACACATCTGCTAAAGAGCTTGACATCTTACTTTTCTAACAACAACAAACAAATTTCCCCTGATAGAAAACTGACACTTCGTCGCTGCCACGATGCCTCGGGGAGGACTAAATGACTTCTGATGCCGCGCAGAAAAGCCTCCCATCCATCTTGCGTCGAGAAGGATCCGGTTTTATGTAACATGTGGGAGCATTTTATTTCTGATGAGCCGACCACAGCTGGAATGATTGTCTCACATTAAACAATGCGAGTCTGCGGCAAAATGACAAGCCTGACGCTCGTGAAGGATGAGAATGGGAGCAAATCGGCTGATTATACAGAATCCTCACTCTCAGCAGGAGCTGCTAATTCTGACGCCCGCATGCACAAAATCATTAATCAGTGAATGCTTCCAATTATGCAGGAGACAGCCCGTTCATTCATACCTGGCTTTCAGTCGTTGGACCATTTCAACAGCCGAGTCAAAGAGGCAAAAAGGAAGGAGAGCAACAGTGGAGGAGCGGGGCGGGGAGAGAAATAAAAATGTAACTCTATTGTATATTTTAATATGCTATAGTCCAGTACTTAAAAAGGACTAAATGTGTTTGTAAAAGCAAGGATCTGCATGTCAAGGCCCAGATTTGTGATATTTTGTGTCACTCCACAGCTTGTCCTCACTTCACAGTCGTTAATCATTAAATAAACAGTTTAAGAGAGATGTTCTGATTTTTAAAGCAACACCGTGTAACTTTTAATGGGATTCTGGAGAGAGACGGTCGACTGTCGAATCTCATTACCAGATCGTCGCGTGCCTACGCTTTGGGCCAATGGCTCAGATCCGACATCGAATAAACAATTCTGTATCTGATTTTGATTGGCATTTCATAATCTGGTCATGAGACAGGTGGACCCCACCACTCGACAATGCTTTGATCAACTCCAGTCCCCCCCAAACCCCTTCAAAGGATAAGTGGTTACAGATGATTGAGGGATGGATGGATGGATGGATGGATGGATGGATCTGTTTTATCTGCCTATTTTTTTTTCCTTTTTCATACAAACAAAAAAACCCCCCCAAAAAACCCCCCAAAAAAACCAAAAAAAAAAACCCTGTTGATGTTTAAAATCCGGATGAAAATCAAGTTAGGCCGATCTGCTTCAGCTAAGATCATTGAAAAAACGGAAACAGCGAGCCACTTTTCCTACATTATCTATTAATTATAATGTTTTGGCAGATCATTTTGTCCGACTGCACTCTCGTGAGTGTGTTTTCAGTGCATGCTGGCACAATGATCATGCCCGCAGTAATAGATATTCCAGATGATAGCTGCGATGCAGGGAGGCAGCAGTGGAGAGAGAGAGATGAGCCGAGCAGATGGCGGAGAATTCTCAGGGTTTGTTTCAGGAGAGTTCAGCTTTTACAGCACATATTCTGACTTAATTATGAGAGGGGGGGGAGGCGAACTCCTGGAAGAAGAATTTAAAGATGCAAGGAAACTCTTCATTACGAGCAGGAGATTCCAGGATCCCTGATAAAATAAAATTACTCTGCCCATTAGAATAAACTCTGACAATGCAGAACAGGGATTTGAAGCGATAAAGCACCTGAAAATATAATCCACCGCCTGTGATTATGAATGAATTCCATACAGAGGAGAAAAATACTGGGGATGTCTTGGAGGCAGACTTAATTCAACCATGTCAGGCTTTGAATGTGAATCGTATTGTCATCAATTCCTACAGGCAGGGATTGCTTCTATAGCTTAATGAGGGCTGTGGGATATCACGTTATGACTTCCCAGCAGCCCCCAGCTCCACTCAAGTGTCTTATAATTCCCCGACACTTGTAAGAAAACAGAATAATACCATCCATGTCTATACACCGCTATACCTCAAATTCTGCTGCAAGGCGAGCACCGATATGGCAGTTTTTTTTTTTTTTTTTTTTTTTTTTGTCAACCACACTTTGGCCACATTTGTAAAGTGGGGAACATTTCCAGATAAATGTTTAAGACCATATCAACACCATTCTTATGCAGTGAAATCACTTTTTTAAAGTTATGTGCAGAATTAAAGTGTTTTTGTGAACAGAAAATGCTGGATCCAAACTGATTGTTCAAGCTCTCTGTGAGAGAGTTTACAGTTTAGCTAGCTAGTGTTTGGGATATGCACATTAGCTCGCACTGGCAACCTTAACGTCAGCTAGCTCACATTAGCCACCTTAACGTTAGCAAGTGTGCGGGCAATGGAATTCGTCTGAAAACCTCAGAACGAAGGCGCAGAGTAGTGATCTGGGTTTGTCCACATGTACATCAGCCGGGAATCCTGCCAGGCCTTCACCATATCCTGGGATTTGCTTTTTTAAATGCATTATACATGCTTGCATAATGCATGTAAAAAACATTCATGCATGTTAAACGAGATTTCAAGAAAGAACAATCAAGAAAGTGGTTGAGGGATTTGGATGTGTAATGTCATTATCATGTATTCATGTGCTTAAAAGGGGCACTATGCAGTTTTATTTTCTAGAAATTCAAGCTGATATCCAAATATTTACAATGGCGTTGAGTTGATAATAAAAACTCAGACATATTTGTTTTTCCATAACGGAATAAACAAGCTCTCCTTGGAGGAAAATAAGGTTTCAAGAACACTGGTTGAATCTAGATCTAGGTGGCAGGGTCCGCCAAATTCAAACAAAGTAAAAACAGTATGAAAGTGTGGTGTCCTTTAAAGTCAGTTTCTTCATTCATTTAATTTAGTTAGTAAGTATTAGAATGTCGTCCCCAAAATTACATAGTGCACCTTTAAATTGTACAATCCATCTCTCAGTAACATAAAAAAAGCTCTCTATCTTGGAGTAAACTGAAATGGAACTAGATTTGATCATTGTCCAATCCGCAATTGATGTTCATAACAATGCATTGCCCTTGATCCCCTCGCTGCGGCAACCCAATTCTCTCCAAGCACCAGTCTCAATAGTGTGATGACACTCGCGGCAGTGAGAAGGAGCTCTTCATCGCTCTGGGTATTGAAACAGCTGCTCCAATTTACACTTTAAATAGCGTAAAACGCTGTAAACACCGAGTTCACAAATGATCTGTAAAGGCCTGGACTTTAGAGGGGGAGAGATTAGGGCAGAGCAATATCTGGATGTTACTTACATTTTAGCTTTAAATGAGAAAGATCTGTTGTAAATACTCTCCGAGTCACAAAACTCTCAAGAGGACTCCAGTGGGTCTTGGTGCTGTGATAAAAATCTCATATTCAGTTTGAGGCTTCAGAAAAATCTCCTGGACAAAAAAAGCCTCCGAGCTATTATTATGCTGTATCAAAGATTTTGAAGTCATCAAAGAAGTCCTGGAATGCCACCTCATTAAGAGTAGCTTTCATTATAAAGAAGGCTGTTGGCCCGAACAGTTTGCCTTTCTACACTGCACTGCTGGTGTCAGGCCCGGGAGCAATAACACACATTGCACCTCCCGTTTACCCCCGAGGTCCACTGCAGTTCACAAGCAGGAAACAGCGGACGCCGACCACAAGGGCGGCGTGTAAAAGCTCTGAGTGGCACTCCTTGTTAAAGACGTTGAAGGTTTTTATGCCACGCCGTGACATCACAGATCAATGTGCCATATTTTGCAGTCACAAATCTGACACTGTCAGGAGAAAAGGCAGCTGTCTCTCTGCTTAATGGAATGGAATGGCCTCTGCTTCAGCGTCAGGTTCTTAAGTGACCATTCTCCGTCTGCTGTCTGCCTCGCCACTTTGACCAGAGGGCTGTGCGAGGCCTTAAATAACTTTTTTTTTTTTTTAATGTTCAAAAGTGGTTTTCAGAGGGGAAATATCACCGTGTGAGCCACTGACAGTTGCAACAGCTTTGTGGAGGAAAATACCTCTTCGTAGATAGATAGATAGATAGCATGCTCTAAGTTAGCAAATGAAACAAGTCATCTCTGTAACAGCTGTACAGCTGTAACTACTGCAGTGCTTTTGCACACTAGCACACAGAAGCCAATGCAAAAAAAAAACCAAAAACAAAACACTCTTCATTTGAATTTGGAACTCCAGCTTGTTTTGTTTTTCTTATTTCATTTTTTCTTATTTTTCAGTTTTTTCCCCCATTTAAGGCTGGGATAATATCATTTCTTGCTGAAAAACCAGCAAAGAGTCATTTAGTCACTTGGCTAATCACCAAGTAAACTGAATATTCATCAGGATAAAGACACTCAAAGGTAGCATTTACAACTGGAAAAAAATCTTTAAAAATAAAAAAAAAACAAAATACTGTGCTGTTTGGATTCTGAAAACCCTGTTTGTGGTAATGCTTAAAAAAACCCGAAAATGCCCCAGATACATTTCCTGCGAGGTTTCAATAACAATCTGAGGAATTGTCACACTTTTTTTTTCTCTCTTCCCTTAAATGAGGAAACATGTTATGGATTACACTGTTAAGTCACTTTGAAATATGCCCAGACACCCGAAAGTTAATGGGGAAAGATGGTGGCGCCAAGGATAGTGTCCCTGCAAAGATGATATTTGCCCTTGACCTACATTTACCCAACATTACAGATGTTGCCATAATCACCGCAATTATTTTCAATTTGCCATCATTCCGGTTCTCCTTGGCGAATTAGGGAGAACTCCAAATGAACAAGACTGCAGAGATTGTCCCCATGAATTTTAAGTGTCATTTCCCCCTATTTAGATTAGATGAGCCGCAGGTCACCTTTTCCACTGTTCAGACTTTCTAAAGTCTTTAGCTCATCTGCGGGGGAAACTATCATCAGCCCCTGTGGAATATGTAAGATTAGTTATGCAATGTCAATTACATCAGTCATCAGTTATGCCACAGTGAACATTAGATCAGCTCTGAGTGATGGCGGGGATATTCTTCATGACCTTCTGCTGGTGATATCTCTTTTATTTTATTTTTATTTTTTTTCGGGTTCTATGGCCAGACAGTGGCCCAGGGGTGCAGGAGGTTTCTGTGTCAGGGAGGCACAGTGTCAGGTCCTCTCCGAGCTCCAGGGATAGAAAACCAAAGAGGACAGCTGCCGATGTCTGAATGCCCCGACACACAGGAAATGGCTAAGAGACACACACATAGCTGTCCGCCGTCATTAGCATGACTGTCAGTCTAACCACCTTCAGAGTCGCGCGGACACGCATCTCCATGTCAGAGAGGAAATGATACTGAACTACAGGTAGGTGATACGGACATGTGTGGTAACCGTGGCCTCGGGAAGGTGATGCATCGAGTGGCAGATGGGAATCACTGACCATGGATGTACGATGCTGTTATGACAACCAGGCCCACAGGAACAGTGCTGAACTTTATTGTGTGTGTGTGTGTGTGTGTGTGTGTGGCCACAATCAAATTCGCCTGTCACAATATGAGAAAGTGATTTCGGAATGTGTTTTATTTCACCCCTGGCTGTTCTGCTTTGTATCACAATCTCAACCACCATATCAAATAAGAGTTTGCGAAAGGCCCGTATCAAGATATTACTTCGTGCCATTCATGTGTGCAGGGATTCAGCCCACTTCGTTCAGAGGATGACTCTAATCCACTTGTGCCATGTGCTCAAACGTGGGAATGAATCAGGCCTTGGCTTGGAGCATTTTATCTCGCTCTTTTTAATACAGTCATCATAATTTTTTTTTTTTTAAACTGGTGCAGTGATCTGAAGTGGTATTTATTAATTCTATAAGAGCACCTTTGCCAGGAGGGTTTGTTTTTTAATCTCTACCTGATGGGCACTGTGCAGCCTATGGCATATGATGTACTCATAGGCACAGTGGTGCGTTGAGCTGAATGCTATCACAAGCGTGCTTAAAAGCTCTCGGTGCCGTGCGAACATGCTGACGCTAAGCAGGTATGATTCGTAGGGCGTCCAATTTCACCCTCTTAGTTTAGCATATCGGTACAGAGGACAGACCAGACCAGCAAAGCCTCATCTTCTTTTGGGGTGGGACCAACCCACAACCATAATTTGAGGCATGTAAGATACGTGGACATTTACTGTAATGCTAGTGGATGGTGGTAGGAGCCTGGTAAATTACAGTCCAACTCTCTTACTAAATATTAGCGCAACCTAGAACACTTAGATACTAAAAGGCTGGTCATGTAAAAACAACACTACAATCACATTATTTGGCGATTCGATCAGGCATCTGTTGTCCAGTTAAGCGACGTCTAGCCACCGCGTTGGGTCATTAAGCCACTTGGATAGGGCAGACAGAAGGGGCATGACGACACGACAACCTTAACTTATCAAAGTCGGGAACACTTAATTTGAGGCAAAATAATTATCAGAAGCGTCTACAGGACACAGGGTTGTTTGATAAGAAAGTAATGGACACACTAGTTTAACCCTCATGTTGTGTTCGTTTCATGTTAAACAATTTTGTGTTCCCGGTCAAAAATGACCGTACCATTTAAACTCATCATAAAAAACTGTAAAAATACATAATTATCACTACTTGTTGTGTTAGATCTTTTTTATCAATTTCAGTTCTTGTAAACATTACAAGTTTTGAACTTCTATTTGTTATTTATGGCCTGTATACCTCACTGATCTGACCGTATACATCTTGAATTCGAGTTCTGAAAAGCATCATTTCTGGATTATTTCTACTATAAAAAATAATCAGATGACACATAGTATACTGTTTATCACAGACTACTTAGGGTCAAAGTTACCAAGAACATTTGTTTTGAAACCATTTCATTTTTTTATATAGTAACATAAAGTAACACTAGTCGTGTTCCTGGTCAAAAGTGACTTTTCCCTGCTTCCATCTTGGATTCAGCTCCATCCACAGCACAAATGCGTTGTATATTGACACATCTAACATGCTGAATAACACCACCATGGGCCAACGTGCTGTCTTCCTCCGACAAGAGTATGTGCCAGTAACCTGCAAAAGTGCACAAAGTAGATAAAATCATGAATACATTCAAATGATACCTCATGTATCATATTCAAATGGAAAGAACTGACTCAGTGTTGTTCATAAATGTAATGTGTACTCCACCAAAACCAAGTCTTACTTTTATAGTGCAATTCAAACAATCTGATGATAGAAAGATGTACATGAAAAATAAAAATCAACACACCTTATCAAGGTTGTCAACTCTGCCTTTGTTCCTGTTGTAATCCAGGATGGCATTGGGTTTCTTGTCCTCCCTGGTGATCACAGCGGCATGTGCAGAGTCGTCATCAGGAGCACATTTTTCCTTTTCTTTGGACAGTAGGACACAAGAGTGTCCTCACTGTCAGTTTCCTGGCGTCTCTCCTCCTCACCAGTGTGGCGATCACATATGTAACCAATATCCTCACTTATGGTATATCGACATGCCATAGTGCTACCACACAATGAACTGTGAGCAAGGCCTCAAAAAAGCATTCATATAGGCTACCAAAGCTGCGAGAAAAGTTCAATATTATTGAAACAATGCTGCAACTTTCTGAGAACAGGTGATGTTCCCGCGGGACAGAGACTCTACCAGGATAAGGTTCCTATGGTGGTTGCCTGGGACCCAAGGTGTGTGTGTGTGTGTGTGTGTGTGTGTGTGTGTGTGTGTGTGTGTGTGTGTGTGTGTATATGACAAATGAGGATGTACCTGAGATCAGTTTTTTACACTAAATGTAGTCTCCCCCATTCATTTCTAATGACTGGTCATTTTTGACCGGGAACACCAAGAGTGTACAAAAGTTGAATAAAATACACAAAATTGTAT